>CM021104.1:630537890-630584170 GCA_007115665.2 Sequoiadendron giganteum
CTTTGTGTAATGTGAGAAAATTTTGGATGGGGTAGTGGTGCAGGAGCACCTACACCTCATAAAGTGATCATTGTAAAGGTTGTTGATGGTTGAGGATTTAAAATACAAGCTCTTGACATTCCAAAATCTGTATTTTTCTTCAAAATTTCTATATTTTTTATGTTTTGCAGCACTATATGGTCACATACAACCATATTTTGATGTGAAATGAATTCCATGTCATGAAGATATGTGTTATTTTTGATTTTAATCTAATTTGAGGGCTTAAGGCGTTGATTTGAGTTAGAAAGCTTCATTTCTTTGCATACAGCCTAGTTACCCTATTTTTGAGGGTGTTGTAGTCCAAACATGATATAAAGGGGCTATTACACTTTTTGTGATTATTGTAGCTTGTGTAAGAGGCCCCATGGATATTGTTTTAATTGTAGGATGCATGAATAGGGTGTAGGATGATAAATAAAGAAGTTATAGCTGTTGGCCTCAAGAGTTTTGTGAAGAAAAGAATGTGAAATGAGAGGTTCAAGCCTAGGTTTCAACAAAATATGTATGGGAGATCTGATTTTATGAATTTTTATCCATGTACAGACCTAATGGGTTGTTTTTGAGTTGGTTTTGAGGTCTGGGAGGTTGTGGAAGTAGGAGATTCAATAAACCCTCATGATTTTGGTCTAAAACAAGGGTTTTTGGGTTTGGCAAGAATTTGGCCATTCAAGTGGAATATTTTTGTGGATTTGGAGGTTTAGAGACTGTTAGCTCTCAAAAATGCAGGTAAGAATACCTCAAGAGGTTTCCAATCTCTTGATACATTTTAGGGTAACAAACAAGGATTTGAACCTTCTTCTCTTTAGGTGCTGCCAAACCTGGGTGGGTCTACCTTTGCGAACAGAGCAGAATTAAGTGATGTGATTTTGTTTACAACAATCTATTCACAATGAAAATCTTATAGTGAACAAATATAATCCTAATAAAGTGTACATGTAATATTAGAATATGTTCAGTTAACAGATGTCAAAAATAAAATGGACAAACAACTTTGCCAATTTAACTATATGTATATATAACTTTAAGTTATTTTTATTTTAACTAAAAGTACTGAAGTTACAACTATAGTTACGAGACTCGGACTCGGCTAGGGTGACTCGACTTGGGACTCGGGGACTCGGGATTGGACTCGATGTAGACTCGACAAAATGAATTTTTTTTGAAAAAAACCTAGAAATTTAGAGATTTTTAAGGATTTAAAACTTGTTTCAAGCACCCTTTATTGAATACAACACAAATAAAAGAAAATTTGATCACATACACAAGTATACAATGATCACATAAGTATAAAGTACACAAATTGTAGTTGCGCTGCTGAAGGAAATAACATACTTAGATATATAAAATTAGTCAAATGTATACAAAAGTCATGGAATATGAAATCCATAACATCAAATGTTCCATACAAATATGAAATATCAAAACAATACCTATAAGTCTATGAATCTATGGCATAGTGGAGCCAACATCCTTCCTACGAAGGCATCTAAGGGTCCTGGATGATGTTGCAGCTGCAGCCATAGTCTTTGCCTGTGTCTGACTCTCCATGCCACTCTCACCAACGTCAGCTATGTCTCCTTGTGCTCTAGCCTCCTCCTCAACCATGGCTACAACCTCAGCCTCTCTCTTTGCCTGGTCCACCCAATCAAGGTCCTCGTCACTAAAGACTGCATCTGTAGCCTCAGTGGTCCACTCAGACTGTGAATCAACCTCCTCTAGATTGATCGAGGTGCTGTTGTGGTCAAAAAGCTTCCTGTATATGAGCCGAAGGTTGTAATGAACATATACTAAGTCATTCATCCTCTCCATTGTCAATCTATTGCGCTTCTTGGAGTGTATGTGCTCAAACATACTCCAATTGTGCTCACAACTAGATGAATTGCATGACTGGCTCAATAGACGAATGACAATATTTTGTAGGTTCCGTGTATTGGAACCAACAAATCCCACCATCTATTTGAGATGAGAAAAAGAAACAAAATCAATCTCATTTCAAGTTTCAAGTTCAAGTTCAACATTTAATAATAAAATACAATATAAAAAGATGAAAATTATGCCCTTAAATATATTTTTACCTGGTAGTAATGTTGTCCTATTGTCTTTGCACATTTGACGTGCAAAGAAGTCTCCTTGTGCCTTAGTGAAGGCATCTATCTCCTACACTATTTGTGTAGTAACAACGGGCAACATCCACTTTATCATCGAGTAGAGCCCACTAAGAATTTCTCTATCTGCACGGAGATAATTATGGAATTGGAAGGCCAGATTTAGGAAACATGCGACTGCATGGATGGGCCTATGAAGTTGGTTTTTCCATCTCCTATCAATGATATCCCAAATGGGACGATACTTCTCCTCAACTCCACCATAGACTGATCTAATGGCCTCTTTGGCCCTATCCATGCCCTCATATATGTAGCCCATTGCGGGCTTCTCCCCATCTGCAACTCGTAGGAGAACTAGCAAGGGCTCAATAAATTGCAAAGTGCAAACATGTTTCACAAATAAGTGTGAATGAAAATAAACAAATAAAAGTAAGATATGATTAAAAATTAAAACATAATAAAGAATTAAATTTTACCTTCACAATCTCTTCCACTGGTGTCCAAAACCCTTGCTCATCAAAAATGCAATCAGCCACAACAATCCCTGCAGTGCTTGTAGAAAAGGACGAGGAAGACCACTCCTCACCAAAAAACATGTGCCTTAAAGCTGCCTTTGACCGAATCAAGGATTGCAATGTGATAAATTTTGTTGCAAACCTAGTGATGCCAGGACGAGACAACTCCCTCAACCCCGTGTATTGCCTCATAAGGTTAAGCACCCATGTGTGATTGTATACAAATTTGCAAATGTTTTTTGCTGCATCCACACATGTTTTGATCCATGGGAGCTTGCCAAGATCCTCCATCATGAGGTCAATGCAATGGGCGGCACATGGAGTCCAAAATATAGTAGGGTGCCTCGCCATCAATAATCTACCAGCAACAACATAATTTGCTGCATTATCTGTCACCACTTGCACTACATTCTCTTCCCCGACATCAGCTATCACCTCCTCTGTAGCCTCACACAGGTATGTGGCATTTTTGAATTGGGTAGAAGCATCAATGGACTTCATGAAGATGGTGTCACCTGAAAGAATAAGCAAAACCAATTATTCAATAAATTAAAAAACATAAATCAACCATATTAAATTATTAATCACTAAATCAAATTCAAATTTCAATGCATTGAGGGAAGTACAATTGCCTCTGGAGGACACTAGAAAATTAAGCAGCATCCTATTTCTCCTATCGGTCCAACCATCAGTCATGATGGTGCAACTAATCCTCCTCCACTGCACGCGCTGCTCCTCTAATTGAGCTTTCACATCTGCCACTTTTTGAGTCAAAAGTGGGCCCTTTAATTCATCTTCAGAAGGGGCTTTGAACCCCGCCCCACATATGGTTATGTCATCAACCATGTTTTGCAAAAAAGGTGACTTAAAACATGTCATAAATAAATTAATAAGTTACTTACATAAGTATTGTAAAATGAAAAGTTTTAAGATTTTAACTACACTAAATTTGAATTCGATAATGAGATACATCTAGATTTGAAAATAATAAAATTTAAATATAAATTTTAAAACAATTAAACGAAAAAGCATTACCTGACTACATGGAAGGGAATGGTGCAGTAGTACCAAAAGTCTGCAATTGTCTTTTTTGCTACATCATGGGCATCCTTGTTCCAACCCATGCTCTCAAGCGACGATTGGGAACCAGGAGTAGTGCGTGGTTCAAAATATGAGTCCACCCTAGATTTACGAACTCTAGGGCCAATGCTAATACTGCCACTACCACTACCAGTAGTAGCGCCACCAACACTAGGAGTATGCATAGGCATAGCTGGTGCAGAAGCAGTAGTAGTAGCACTAAGAGGGTATGGAGGCATGGAAGAAGCATCTCCAACAACACCAAGTCCCTGTCCAACTCCAAAACTCACCAACTCTTGCTTCTATCTCTTTTTCATTTCTTTTTGCATTTCAAAAGTTTCTAATTGCACCTGCACTTCATGAACAACCTCAGGAGGTGCTATAGGGAAGCCCACTGCATCATGGATGGGTATGCGTGAAATATGGTATTTTAATCTATTTATACCTCCATGATATATTGTTTTGCAGTATTTACATTTTGCTTCTTTTTTCATTCCGGGAAAGATTTCAGCATGTTTCCAAGTAGGGTCTTTTCTGCCTGGGGTTTGAGACATTGTGAAAATAATAATATGCTTTGATTTGAAAATGAATGTGGCTGCAATAACAAGTAGGTTTCTAAAATTATTTAAGTTGCAAGTAGGGTTTGTAAAAAAAAAAATTCAAACTAAAAAAACAATGATTTTACAAATTACAATGAATTATTTGTTAAAAAAACACAAAAAAACCAATTAAAATCAAACTTACCTCTTAGATTTGGCTTGGAATGCAATGAAAACTCCTCCCAATCACTGGTAATGAGCTCTCAATGCACCTCCTTGTTGGTATGAAGCTTCCCAAATGATATATGGCCCTATATTTGTCTTCAACAACTTGTTGGTTGCCCTCTCTTCTCCTCCTATTTTTATTCACAACTCTCTCTTCTCATCCTATTTTGCCAAATGAATGAAATGAGGTTGCTTTTAGGGTTGGGGAGATAATATAAGACACAAAAAAAAAAAAACTAAAACATAATTTTTATGTTCTTTTGTTGACTTTTCATTCTGTTGTCGACGACCGTGTCCAGGGCTCGGGACTCGCCAAGAAGCGGTGAGTTCGGCGAGTCTGACCAGGACTCGACCGCGTCCAAGTCTGGGCTCCTAGGACTCGGCCAGGAGTGCTCGGCTCGGGACTCGCCGAGTTTTGGCGAGTCCGGGCGAGTCTTGTTACTATGGTTACAACATACAAATTAAATGATATTTATGATTGTAAAATTTATGATTAAATATCTCTTAGAATCCTTTTTGTCCCAATTTTAAAATAATTCTATATTATAGAATACATTTTTTAAAATTTTAAGATGAAAATAGCAAGGAAAAATCAAACAAATATCTTTATGAAAGAAGTATATTGGCATGAAATTAAATATGATTTGTATTCCAATGTAAAAACTACAAAGAATGGAAACAATTCTTTCAATACATAAACTATTATGTAGTAGTCAATTAAAATGATCTAAATAGTCTAATAATTTGACCATTAGCATATAGCAATTTCTATAGAGTTGTAGATCTCTTCCATTTCAAAAACACAAAACAATATTAGGTAGATAATCAAACATCTTTCATTTCTATAGTGACTTATTTATCCTAGAGGAACTAGTATATAGTATACAAAGAAAACCGACAAACCCACAACTACCCCTATTTTGAAGGAGTTTAGTTTTCTCCCCTTCTTGATCTCCCTAATATTGTCTAATTATTTTAAAGATACCAAGGGTCATAACACAACTTTATTCATCCCACTAAATAGCTTGGTTAATGAAACTTGACAAAAGCAACAAAACAATTGCTACATTTGGCATTAAAACTGGATTTTGTTTACAAAAATCTATTCACAATGGCAATCTTATAGTGAACATATATAATCCTAATAAAGTGTATGTGCAATATTAGAATATGTTTAGTTAACAGATGTAAAAAATAAAATGGATAAACTAAAAGATGAAAGCGTGAGACCAGTGCTTTGTTGGGTGTATGGAGTCTAATGAAGATCTAGAAAAGTGTAATCTATGATGGCAATAATTCAAACTATTTGGCACACAGATGTAGTTTATAACTTGTATAAACATGCAAGTAAATGACTGAAAAACTCTACTTGAGATAGAATGACAATCCTAGTTATGCAATTCTTCTTATTGATCCAATTAATACTCTTCAGTTACTATGATTGACTAGAAGGGTTTGATCTTTACTTGAAAGAACCAAATAATCACATCACACAAATACAACAAATGTGTATCGGTAAACTGAATATATGCTTGATATATCAATTTAACAAAAAAAAAAATATCAAAATGGAGACAACCAAATAACTGTATAATTCCACAAACAACTGATACCAAGATTAAGCCACAAGTTCAGACATCTTCATTAACTTCATCAAAATTCATACATGCATCTGAGTCTTTTAAAGGAAAGTTTCATTGCAAACTATCTACTATATCTTTCTCCTATCCGCTTATATCTATTTTACATTATGAAATAGATATAAATATATCAAAATTGTGAAAGGGCGCGTCCTTTCAGAAATATCTTTTGCTTAACAACAATAACAAACTAGAAATTATGCTCTATTAAGCCATAAATAGATGTTTGATAGATAATCTCAGTAAGCTGGCTGCTCGTGTGTATCAGCATCCTCCAATGCATTCCTTATGGCTATCTCCATTTCAAACATCTTCTCATTCTATTCACATGCCCTGTCCATTGTTAAATCGTTTCCTGTGGCTGTCTCCAGAATTGTTTGCATCATCGTCTCGCATTCCTTGATCCATCTATCTTTTCCCTTTAGTTCCCCTCCATCTTCTAACAGCATTGGTACTCCCTTTTTTGTGACATTGATCATCCCCTGCTCATCACCTTGCAATTCATCATGGAAGTGTTTATCTTTTTTCATAAAATTGTTTCTAGTATCAATAGCTATGTTATTAGGAGCATCCCTTTGGTTTATTTCCTGGAACTTCTCTCAGATCCTGCCATCTATCCTCTTATGTTCTTGTAGAGTAGTAAAATTGTGTGAATGTGTTCCCCAGAGCTTACTCAACCAAGTCATTGGATTGGTCTGCCTCTTCCTTATTATTGCAGTGAGTGCATCACATTTACCTTGTGAGTACGCATTTGATTCTTCCCACTGGTCTCTTGCCTAGGAGCTTTCACCATGAGTCAATTTCTTTGTGGATCCCAACATGATTCCCATCATGTCCTTCAAGTGATCATTTTGTCTAAGTAGTCTCTCGTTATTAATATTATACATTTCTTTTTCCTTGATTAGCTTTTGGATTTGGGCTTTATTTAATTTGGCCACATTAATGCCAATTTTTGCTGTAGCTATTGGATCAACCTCACCAACTTTTAACATCATTACATGTCCAAAAGCCTTTTCAATATCAATTTCAACAGATTTCTTGTGTGGAGGATACAGGACCCATATCATAAGTGATCCCTCATCTGGGTTATACTTAGATCTTGCATAAATCTCTATTACCCCCTCAGGAGCGAGTTTATGTGTGGTGTTACTATTCTTTAGAAAACTATCAAAAACCAAAGTAGAGTTTAAATCCAACCCAGGAAAGATCATGACACCCGCATCTTCTAATAATTTCCTTCCTTTCTCAGGGGTCGTGCTCTTCATTTCTTCTTCCACACTTGATTTTAAGTTATTGAGCAGTTGTTCCTCATTACTTGGTGTAATATTCTCCACTGATTCCCTTATTGATTTTCCTTTTAATTTGCACAAAAGGTTTTAAATTATGAGGTTTTAATGAATTCATCATCAACCAAAAATGATTTATATGCTATCTTCCTTGTGTTAGTATCTACACTCTCTTCAACATCTGGTTCCCTGGGAACATACTTTTAGTCTTGAGTTCTCAATCTGGAAATTTTATCAATTGTACTGCTAGGCCTACCATCACCAGATGCCTCTTCATCAGAAGATAATAGTTTTGTATCTTGCAATCTCCTGTTATACTCATCAAGAACTTTTTCGGCTTCCTCTGCTTCCAAATTCTTGATCAAGTCATCATACAGATAGGGTATGTGATTGTATCCTCCCAAGTTCATTTTATTTTTGGAAAAATCAATATACCCTTCTGGATCAAATCCTTTTCGCGGTGGACCCTTCTTTATGTTATATTGCAATAATTTGTTGAGAACCATGTCATATCCATCCCTTGCTAATGCAATGAAATCATTGAAGCATAATGTACTAGGCATAAATGCCTGCTTTCCGAAAGAACTCAGATTCATAACATCTAAAAAGTCCAATTGCCTAGCAATCTCCAAATATGCAATCCTATCAGGCACCATCTTGGGCAGAATGAAGGGTCCATCTTCAAATCCGTATACTCTCATCATGGTCGCATCTTCTAGACAGTACCAGTCTCCCCAATTGTGGTTGAGAGGTCCATTGAAATCCTTAGGCCTTAAAAACCTTTTTATTTCATCGAACAATGAGTATTCACAATGATGATTGTAAAATTTGTACAGTGGTTTCTCAAAAAACTCTTCAAAACGCAGATAACAAGAATTAGCAAATCTGCAATCCTAGGTGGTAGTCCAGAGTTGTACTGGTAATAACCTTCTTTCCTTATCAAATTGTACAACCCTCAATTTTTTAGGCCACATCTGCAATTCTTGTCCATAATAAAGTATCATATGCATTAGGATTGAATAAGCATCCAAGTGCAAGATATGAGCTCCAATTTTTAATGCCATCAGTCTTGAATCAAGTACTTTAAAGATGTGTGAAGCATAATAAAAAAACCTTGAATTGTGACATTGGATGTCCCCTGCAATTACCATGGGTACAATTGACATGTGCTTAGGGGCCTCCATTCCCAGCACTTGACACACTAAAAAATATGTGTACCTCATGTAGGGTTCAAACAAATCAACATGGAATGGGGGACTATCACTGTCATTCAGCGGAACTGAAACACCATCTTTCTTAGACCTGTGTAGTGGCAACCTCCAATCCTTGTACAAAGTATCCATCCTCCAAAATTCCTTTTCCAGCTCTTCAGGTACAATTTTTTCACCACACACTCCCTCTAGGTTAAAAACCTCACAAATGGCAGCTTCAGATACATGTATAAACGGTTTTCCTGATGGATCACAAATAACTTTACATTTTGGATTATAATAGGTAGATAACATCTTCACCAATTCTACATTTACAAATACATTGGGGCGGACTAGTTTCCCTAGGTTTAACTTCCAAGGATTGCACACTGGTTCGTATCGGTTCCTTCGTTGGTAATGAAAAATAAACAACTCATATCCCCTAATTGGGGTCCATATGTCTCGTATATGCTTTTATTTATCCTCTAACTTTTCCTCTTCTGCCCTAAGTTGTGCAGATTGCTTGGCCTTAGGTCTTGAGTTGGGCAATTGATTAATTAAGTCCTGGTTTAACTTCCTCTCAACTACCACCGGTTCCTTCTCTGCTTCAATTTTTTGCTTTTTTCCTCTAGGGTTATTACTCTCACTCTATTTCCTACCTTTTTCTTTTCTTGAGCTAGTAATTTCCATTTTATGAATCACAAAACCATAAATTTAATTGCAGGGAACTTACAAGTTTATTTAGAATTATTTGATCGCAAGATCCTTTGGCCCTTCGTTCATTCCTCTGCTGCTAACTTTGCAAAATTTGCCTTCAATTAATTTTCTCAATTCAGGAAATCATCGACACATTTGGTAGTAATACTACCATTAATGTCCTAGATTTGAACACGAGTGTAGCTGATCTTCGAATTTACCCACTGTCACATGAAATGTTCTATCGGCAAGACAATTGAAACTTTGGGCGATCCTTTTATTCAAGCTTGACTAACATTCATTAAACATTCTTTTTGTTGAGGAGATATTACATCGATATCACATAATCTATCCATCTGATTCATATAAATGTCACCAAGAGTCACCTCGATGACTATCTTGATTTGTTTGTGTCTTCATCGGTAAGACATGGTGTATCGCTAAGACATTTAGTAATTTTTCTAATGTTATAAGTCTCCCCGATGATTATTCCTTTGATCTCAAGTATGTCGCCAAGACTCGTGCTGATGTAATCTTATCGGTGTGACATAGTGGGTTAGGAGGACATTTTGAACTCATTTCGATAGCATTTGTCTTGGCAATAGTATGTTTCTTTATTTTGTTGGCAAGACAAGATGAGTGTTTCAACGATGATATTTCATCGACGAGACAAATGCACTCGAGCTGACTCAGGGATCTTACTCCGATGGCTTTGGTCTGGCCAATACAACTCCTTATGCTTTGATCGGTGAGACAAGATAGGTTTCTTGCCGATGGAACTTCATCGGTGAGACCTATATGCTCGGTGTGACCTTTTCATTTCACCTCAATGGAACTTGTCTTGCCGATGATATGGGTTATTTGAATACTAGATTTTGGAGGTTTTTCATGATATCAAATGGTCAAGAATGATGTGATCATATGTGACTATGATGGATTATACTCAATTCAGGAAATCATCGACACATTTGGTAGTAATACTGCCATTAATGTCCTAGCTTTGAACACGAGCGTAGCTGATCTTCAAATTTACCCACTATCACATCAAATGTTCTATCGGCAAGACAATTGAAAATTTCGGTGATCCTTTTATTTAGGCTTGACTAACGTTCATTAAACATTCTTTTTTTCGGGGAGATATTACGTCGATATCACATAATCTATCCATCTGATTCATATAAATGTTGCCAAGAGTCACCTCGATGACTATCTTGATCTGTTTGTGTCTTCATTGGCAAGACATGGTGTATCGCTAAGACATTCAGTAATTTTGTTGATGTTATAAGTCTCCTCGATGATTATTCCTTCGATCTCAAGTATGTCACCAAGACTCCTGCCGATGTAATCTTATTAGTGTGACATAGTGGGTCGGGAGAACATTTTGAACTCATTCTGATAGCGTTTGTCTTGGAGATAGTATGTTTCTTTGTTTTGTCGGCAAGACAAGATGAGTGTTTCAGCGATGATATTTCATCGGCGAGACAAATGCACTCGGATTGACTCAGGGATCTTACTTTGATGGCGTTGGTTTGGCCGATACAACTCTTTGTGCTTTGATCAACGAGTCAAGACATGTTTCTTGCTGATGAAACTTCATCAGTGAGACCTATATGCTCGGTATGACCTTTTCATTTCCCCTCGATGGAACTTGTCTTGCCGATGATATGGGTTATTTGAATACTAGATTTTGGAGGTTTTTCATGATATCAAATGGTTAAGAATGATGTGATCATATGTGACTATGATGGATTATACTCAAGATAAGGTTTTCTTTAGGGAATCAACAAGTGAAAAATCATTGTAAAGGCTAGTTGCTTTGTGATGAATGTTCTACTATGGGCCTCTAGCCTATCCTAGGTCTTTGTAGTAGTTTTTTTTATTCTTTGTTATCAGTTTTTCAATGTTCTATAAAACGACCAGGTTTCTATTTGCAATTTGCTTTAAGTTGGTCATTAAAAAAATATATATGGTTTGTTTCCTTATAGAAATAATGCATTTATAACATTCATGTGTTTTTCATTTAAAATAATGGCATTTGGTAATAATAAGAAGAAAGTAAAGTTTTAAAAGACATATTTTCAAAAAAAAAAATTGGTTTTTTTTTAAACAATTAAATAAGTTTGATGCATAAGAGGATTCAATAAGTTGTTTAGAATAGTAAAATGTTGTCAATGTTTGTGATGAGGAAAAATTAATTGGAGAGTGGCTCAAAACTGGTTACAAGGTTTGAAAGGGGTGTTTAAGTTGTACTTTTTAGAGTGATAAGGTTGACAATATACGTTTGAAATATTTTTAGTTCATATTTTTAAGATAAAGATTCTTTTAAACAAAAAAAATTGTTTTAAATTTCATACTTGGAAAACAAAAATGCAAATGCAATAAATGAATAATAGAGAATCATGCATGGGAACAAAACACCACCTACAAATGCAAATAAGTTATTGGAATGACATAAAACATATGATAAAGTCAAATATATTATTGGTCTTTCCCTTTTTGACATTAAATTTTATTATATAGATTTAAATAAATCATCATAGGAAATTTGGGATAATTTCAATAAAATATTTGGAGCAAAAATAGTTAATGTGAAGTTTTTCCTAAAACTTCAACTATTTAGATTCAAAATGAGAGATATAATCACTATGTCTAATCACATAAGAAATTTGAGATCTCTCATTAGACAATTGGTAGAAGTCAAGGCTCTATTAGATGATGAAGATGCTAAGGATGTTTTGTTAAATAGTTTGAAAATACAACAATGTTATTTCTATGCTTAGTCCAATAACTTCTCAAACACAAGAAGATGTGATTTTGGCCCTATTAGGAGAAGAAAAAAGAACAATGGAAAAGATTTAAAAGTTGATTCTCAACATGAGAATGTATTATAATCATGAGGTAATAATAATTAAAAAATGAAAATAAATGTTATTATTGTAAGAAAAAGGATCACACAGTGTGGACTTGTATAACTCGGGCCAATGATGTTCTTGAGGGAGAACTTAAAGAAAAATCAAATGATGTTAGCTTAGCCTATATATATTTGTTTGTTTCAATCAACATGTTTTGCTGTGTGGAATGTAAAACTTAAGGAAGGGTGTTGGAATATTAAGATTAACATTAATAAATTCACCTTACTAACTTGTTTATTTTTGTTATTAAATAATTAGTTATATTCAAGTGTAAGATAGTAGTTCAAATGGGAAGGTATATTTGAAAGGCTTTGTAAAAGCCATATTGTAATATATTCCCAAATGAACTGTATGATATAATTATTATTTTGGGTGTTTTTATGTGCAGATATAAGTTCTCTTGACTTTTCCAATATATTTTGTATGCTCTATTAGCCATGATTTCATGATTAATTTTCCACTTTCGACACTACTTCTTACTAACTTTGCCATCCAAATTTGGCTCTTAGACTAAATATTTCATATAGGTGCATTTTAATTTTCTTACTATCACCTTTGGCTGAATTTTTAAATTGGTTCAACCATGCAAAAAGTTTGGTTACTTTTAATTATTTCCACTTAAATGTTGGTTACAATTTTCTAATTTTCTTTCCATTTAGCTAGTCACAATTTCATACTAGCATTAGTACTTGAAAATGGCAATTTACTTCTACTTAAAACTTGTGGTAATTTCATTAATCTCTTGCTACCTCTGGTGTTGAATTGGACTAGTTATGTCATCTAGGATTTGTTCCTCAATTTTTTTTACTTTTTTCAAAAAAAAGTTATGATGGTTATACTTGTATTACCATGAATGGACATAAATTTGAGGATTTTGGGTGTTTTCATTCAATTTTTCATGTTTTCCCCTTAGCTCCTACTTTATATGTGTTTTTTATGGAAGTCTTTGGATATATTTTGGCTAATAGTATTTCATGGAACCTTATTAAAGGTGCTACTTTTCCTATCTCTATAGCCCAACTATTCAATGGTCATTTTTATAATGACTCCTTTCTAACTCTCTTGGAGGACAAGCATGACATTATTTAGGATATTCAATGCCTAGATATTTTTTGGAAAGCTTTAAGGTCAAATATATAGTGGCATAAAACTCAATGTTATAGGAAATCCTTCTTAGCCAAGCCCAATTGGTTCAATTCCTATGGATAGAAGGGGGTTGATCATAAGGAAGAGTTGAGATTCCTAAGCATCTCTTTTTCCTTTTAGGTTTCTCCTTCCTCTTTAAGGAAACATATCATTTCTAGAGCTAAGAAAAATTATCATATTAAATTATGAAGCCCCTTTCTTTGGCAAGGAGATTCCATGTGTGTTCAAAAATTCTTGTTGCACACATTTCCATTACTCATCTTGCTAAGAACCTTGCAAATCCTGATATTTGAAGATTGAAAAAATCTAAAGTTATATTTTATGGCCTCCCTTTAACCAAGGAAAAAGGTTTCACAAACTATCCTAGGAGTTTTATTATTTCCCTTATGACTATAATAGGCTTGGCTTGCTTTATATTCACTACTCTAAATAGCACCATAATTTTAAATTTAATTAAAATACTCTAAAACCTAACGAAACCAGGTTGTAGCTCATCAAATTGGAGAAGTGAAAGGTCAATACCAGCGCCGAGGAAGAGTTTGGAGGAGTGAAAACAAGGTCAATACCAGCGCCTAGGAAGAGTTTGGAGTTAAAACAAGGTCAATACCAACGCCGACAAATAGTTTGGAGGAGTGAAAACAAGGTCAATACCAGTGCCAAGGAAGAGTATGGGGGAGTGAAAACAAGGTCAATACTAGCGCCAAGGATGAGGTTGAGGGAACTCAGGGAAAATCGACAACCAAGGGACAATGAGTACTGTAAGTTTGGCAACCCCATTCTCTTTTACCTGCATATTTCATGCCTAGTTTCCAAAGATCTTCTTGTACATTGGCACCCCCATTCTCGTAAAATGGTATAAGATAAGATAAAAAAATAAAATAGCTTAGTCTTTCATATTTTTATCGACCAGCCTCAGGTCTTGGAAAAACTCCCATAATCTACCCACATCTTGGTTGTTGGTGGGAACATGTTATTCTTTGTTGTACGACCTACCTCAAATCTTATGTCCACAAAGTTGCTAAAAACATAAAACAATAAGAAAAAATTTGAAGGTACAACTAAAAGGGGTTATTTCCTTTTGGCCTCCTCCACCTCTTATATTTCAACATAGAATGGAATTACGCTTAAATAACATAAACTCAAAAAAATGGAAGTTTATAGGGGCAAAGGAGCCCAAGTATATGCTAGGCTAAGCTACATGTAATGAATGGAAATAGAGGCATACAATTCTTCTTTAATACCTCCACCACAAACATATGCAAGGAAAGGTCTCCTCCCTTCTTGGTAGTGATAACCTCCTCCACACACAACCCTTAAAAATTATGAATAGAGGAATATAATCTTTGAAGAACTCAAAGTTGATTCTCTCCTACCTGATGCAATTAGACATTTTATCCTTACAAACATTTATAGTGATTACTAGAGGCACACAGATCAATTCTTCATAATAGAAGAATTTGATCATACTTTTCCAATGATGGCATTATGAGAAAACCTTAGGTTAAATGAATAATTCCTAGCTAAGCTCTTTAAATCATGTCCAACCGTATAAGAGAAGACCATTGATATGTGTACTTGGATACCATGGAGAAAGGCTCTTTGGGATCTTTCATCAATCAAGGTATTGTTAAATTTTAACACCTAAAAGTGAGAATGAAGAATCTTTCCTAGGATGGTGGCCAATTATGCTTCTCAACACCTAGATTACAAAATATTTGTCAATATCATTGCCATCACAATTATTCCTATTGCTTGTGATATAGTCATATAGGTAAACAAATTGGCTTTCTTGATAGTAGATACATTCTAGACAATTCAATCCTTGCATCAGAGATTGTTGAATGGGCCCAAAAAACTACTCATGATGCCCTTACTATTAAGTTAAAATTTTGACAAGGCATATGATTGCATCAAATGTCCTTTCATTTATAAAAGGCTCAAATGGATTTATTTTTAACCCTAAATTATTATCACACATTCAAAATTACAAAATACTAGTTGAATGGAGAACCTTCATTTGAAGGTGATGTCGTCATGACCTTTGAATGAAGAACCTTCATTCAAAAATGATGCCATGTCAAGAATTTCAAATGAAGGTATTTTTTATGTTAAATATTTTATGTCCAAAATGCTTTATAAAAGGAACCTTTGCATGAAGGACCTTAATTCAAAGGTCGTTCATTAGAAGATCCTTCATATGAAGGTTCCTTTAATGCCATCCCATTATAGCTCTTAGAGTTGTTAGAGATATTTTTGTTTTGAAGTAGAGATTGGACCATCAAATAGTGTCACCATGACTCTACCAAGATATCTATCAAATTGATAAACCCTGACTTAACGACCACAAATTCACAAGAAAATTGCCCCTGTCAGCCCTAGGGCATCAATTCAATGCCAAGTTTCTTGCTTTAACAGACCCCTAAATGCAATGAACCTCTATCATACCATGTTTCGCACCAATCCACCGAGTTACAGTTCCAAGACAGTGGGTGGATTGGTGGATGTCATTTCTATTTAGCCCTCAAACCCTTACATAGGAAAAATAGGGCAGTCCTTGTATTTGATTGTTTTCTCCCACAAAACAGTGATTGAGCACTTGAAAACAAATGAAAATGAAAGGGAACACATATATTTATCTACACCAATGATCTCAGAGCATTTCAAGCTTGTACGGATCCATACAACACAAAAGAACTTCAGAAAAATAGTAAAAACACAGAAAATTGCTTCAAGAACGTGGTATTTGATATGAAATTTTGGTTTCAACTCCTCCAAAAATTACAATGGGATGGGAATACAATATGATAGAAGTGGGATAAGAAATGCATCGTTTGAAGCATCAAACCAATATGCAAAGATGAAAAAAGGTGCTAACCCCTTAAACTGAAAAAGTTTCTTTTAACTTTAAGTTTGTTGGGTAGCCAATTCTTTTAAGTTATCAAATCCTACCATCATACATAATCAAAATTTTGTTGTTTCAAATGACTATGAGCACTAACTTTCACTATTTGAAGATGTTGAAACCTTGTCATAGAGAATTATAACATTGATGCGACCACTCATCCTACCTTAAAACATACCAAAAGTCTCCTAGCAATTAGACATAGGAAGATTTAAGATGACTTAAACAATTTTTATTGCCAAAGCATAAACTTATGATGACTTTACCAAGCCTAGTACACACTCCCTCCTTGTTAACCACTTAGACATATGAAAATTAAATGTAAATTTGCTGCTATTTTTAGTCATGTAGGTGTCCAATAAACCACTTGGTGGTGTTTCCCTTCAAGTTTATTTACTTGAATGAAGAAAAAAAGTCCTTTGATTACAAATTTTAGAGAATACATTTGAGGCCTTGGTTGTGTAACTGGTGGACCATAGTCACATTTAACACATGTTACAAAGTTTGGGAGTTAAAACGTTAAGTAGGTTTGATTTGTGATGGACACATTTGGACGGTAGTAACAATAACTTGCAATCTATCAAGACTTGATTACCTTATAACCTGTCAAATTCTAGCGATGAAATGATAGATTAATCATAATGTCACCTTGGGATCACATCACCATGAAAGAACTTCATCCAATATCCTTATGAGTGCAGGTACCACCAAATAGGTATTTTTCAGATCTATCTTCCTCGAGTGAGGAAAATTCAGGAATAGAAGAGGAAAGCGAGACATGTAGTAGGTCTAAAAGAGGGAGATCAACTAGAGGTCAAAAGATTAGAAGAAAATTCTGTAAACGCATGGAATTTATTCTTACTGAAAGGGGGTCATGTTCTTATGATGATGAGAGCATAGGAGACATCGAGGTGATCTTGAGGTACAAACATCTACAAACACAATGAGTACCCAAGGAACTTCCTCCAATAAACACTGATTTTTGTGTCAACGAGAGGATATACCACATAGCACCATCGTCATTACATGGTTTGGGCCTATTTTGCATGGACGACATAAAGGTATGTTACGATAATGTTACTGAATTGATGGAATATGTTGGACCTTGTTACAGTTACAAAGATTGGATGCAGCTGGTTCGATATACACGAAGTATGCGTAGGTATGCACTATCAGCAAATTATATACAACTAAAAGATAAGGATCAAAATAAAGGAGTGGCTAGGTACATTGATGGAAGGCCAAAAGCATCTGGGAATATTGCAGGGTTTATAAATAGTACATGACCTGGGTTAGCAAATAAGCAACCCAATTGCATATTCGAGGCACGAGAGGGAAACTGTGTATTCGTATGTGCGATAAAATCAACAACTGCAGGGGAAGAGTTGCTAATCGATTACAATTTGAATCGCTTAGGTACAAAAAAAGTTGCTATGGGGGTGGTATGTACTATATACCATTTTACCCAACCTCCAATTAATGACTCCAATATACCATTTTATTTTTTATGTTTTTTTTCGTAAGTCTATTGGTTTCATTTCGGTAATATTTTTTTATATTTAATGGATGAATGAATGACTGTTATATGTTATTAATGGATGAATGAATGATTAATGTTATATGATCGGGTATGGGGAATTGAGAGTGATGTGGGGGGGGGGGGGAATGAGCTTCCACCTTCACGTGGTTGGCCCTGTTAAGTAGCGAATATTAAACTATTCTTGAAACAAAGAGAAGCTCAATAAGGTAATGCACTTTTCAATATAAGAAATGCATCGTTTGAAGCATCAAACCAATATGCAAAGATGAAAGAAAGTGCGAACTTTTCACTATGAACATTGTTTTGTGTGTGGATTTGGTTTCAAAGCTTTGTTTCTTTTGTTTTTAGTGGTCTCTAAAATTTGACTTTTGTGCATAACAGGTTAGTGGAAAATTTGATAGCTCTGAAGGGTTTAGAGGCTCGATTGAGATAGATACACGAATATTTGGATCTTGTTGTTGATGGGAGGCTTCCACTTAACCATAAAATTTTTTACCATCTGAAGGTATGCAAAAATTTCTCTACTTACATTCATTCAACTTACTGTAATATAATATCTGACAAAAATCTCCTTTTCATTATACTTAGATGGATTTTCATGCCCTGTTCCAAAGCACATGTTTTAGAACATGCAAGAAGGATGTTGGCAAGGGTTAAGGAATTTGGCTTTACACTTGCCAATTGCATATTTTACTTCATTCATCCAACATATTGTCAATGTGTTTCACAATTGTTGGAATCATATCCTATAATTACAAAACTAGTAAAATTAAAATATTTAAGTTTCAAATATGTCATTACATATCTTTCTATGAATTTTTGAAAGAAAATATCAAAATGGAGAAGTATTAACAAAATAATCTGCATAATTTCTAAGAGATCAGGGAATTTTTTTGCAGAGTTATCTTGAATATATTTAAGACAAAAGTAACTTATAGAGATTGAAGTAGAATATTAGTAATCTAAAATCATCAATCAACACATTTTAGTAGTATCTCAATTCAAGAGAACTAGGTCCACTATCCATTAGCCAATAAAACAAATAAAATCAATTCATAAGATTATTATGTTCTAATATGGTTGAATGGTTGCTTTTTTCTTTTTGATTGTTAGGAAGTCATCAATATACACTTGGTTTTCTCACCTTCTCTTGCCTCGTGGCCAGAGAGTTTCTGCAGAAGGAATCAAAGTAACCTTCAAGATTGACAATGGCAATGAGTACAAGGTCAGTATAACTTAATACTAATTGGGTATGATTTTATTTGTTCAAGACCAATTTAGATTCATTTTTTGCTCACACTAATTTTATTTACATTTATGTTTTGCTAATATCCATTTTCCTTTACATTCATATTCTTCTATACATATTGTGTTTACAATAATGTTTTCCTTGATTTAATCTAGGGGAGAGGACCCAGTACCTGAGCATGTTTCAATAGTTGTGATAGTAGTGGTTTATATAGTGCCCAACCCTAATTATTTGATTCTTCTTATTGATCCAATTAATACTTTCTAGTTACTGTGATTGATTATAAGGATTTAATCTTTACTTGATTGTGATAAACTTAGATTTTTGGGCTTGTCTTACAGGTGCTTGTTTAGATGGGTGAGGATTGTTTCTAGTGCTAAGAATATTTTTATTTGTTAATGCTAAACTTACATAGCTAAATCAATGGGTAGAGGTTGTCCTCTGCAAATGGAATAAGAAGGAGATTCAGAAGTGGAAGATCAGTCCCATCTGTAAGTTTTGTGTGTAGCTGCATTGTATGGAATTATTTTTCTTAGGCATTACTTAAATTTAAAATTTTGATTATCTGGTAAAAGTCATGTTTCCATAGAGGGTTTGGAGGCTTTATCTCACAATTTAGATTGCTTGTGTCACTGTGTTTTTCTATTCAATATGATATGTATCTCAAGGAGGATATGGATCTGGTTCTTCATACCATCAACTTAGTGAAGAGGAGCCTCAATGTCATGCTGTTAGGATTTACTGTGAAGCTAATCCAGAGTTTTTCATTGCTGCTCGAGGCCATATTACAGTGATTTCTCTAGGAAGCCCACATGATCCCCATTAGGTGTCTTCTTTTTGTAGTCTCTAAATTTCTTAGAAGAAATCAACAACTAGTTTGTCTAAATGTGGTTCCTTGTTTACACATTAATATCTCTTTTGGCAATAATGGATCAAAGTGGATTCATGGGGTCTTAAAGAGAAGGATCTCAAACATGGAGATCAAGAGTGGGACCAGGTAAAACTGTTCATAATCATGCTCATATTGTTTTATTGACTGTTTAAGAGATAAGTATCTAGGATAACATTCTGTATTTTTCTATTGAATTTCCAAAGTGAATAATTTTGGGTTTGCAATCCTATTTTTTAGTACACTAGCTAAGTATCCAAGATGCACTGTAGGTACTTTTTCTCACCAGATTGCTCATTTTCCACAAAATTAGATTCTAGTGTGTAGTTTAATATTCACTACTTTGATTTTTTATTTTTTAGCAAAATTAGAATCCAGTTCGTAGGTTGTGCTTGCTGTGCAAATTTGTAAGATGAGTTTTTTGTATTCAGCTGCATAGTACTTTCCTTTTTCAATAACATTTTATGCAATGGAGTTCAGATATTAGGATTAGATTACTAGTTGCTCTTTGAGTAATAATTTAAAACCTTATTCATTGTCCTTTACAATGTATATGACTATCTTGCAAACTATCCTCTTATATTCATGACTTTCTTTCAACTTATCAAAGGATGAACGTGTCTTGATTAAAACCTTTGTTTGATGGTTGTCCTTCATATGAATGTCTCAATCTTCTATTTCACAACTTTATGTTACTTGACTATTCTGTCATACCTCTGAGATTTTGCAATAGTGTCTTCAACCTCTCTGTAATTCCTAGGATGAACTATGTGTTACTGTGTCAACACTTCCTTGACCATGAGAATGGGAAACAAAGCAATTGAGATTCCATTTAGTAAATCTGTGTACATTTGCAACAAATTTAGCCTTCAATACCTCATCACCATTACACTCTTGAAGGAAATCTCATAAACTTATACTATCTATCTAGCTTTGAGTCCTACATTGTCCTCTAAATACTGTGCTTTCTACTTTCCATTATCAAAATTTGTCTTCAGAGCTTATTTAAGATTGTTCATTTGGCTTGACTTTGGCCTCAAAAATTGTCTATCATAGTGCTCAGACCATCATTATATATTGTTTTCCCTCTTCATCATAGTTGATTATCTTCAACAAAGTTTCATACCACTACCTTAGTATACTTTGTCATTTTGATATGAAGTAAAGGGCACTGTGATATTCATCAAGACTACTGTCAAAACCTTTTCACTATCACTAATGGATCTGATTGTACTCTTGATGGAAGCCATGCAATTGTATTTCACTTGACAGTAACCTTTTTCTCTTTCTTTGATGTCAACACAACATTATACTTTTAAGGGTTACCATCTCTATGCTCAATCCACTATTTAGCTATCATTCCTCTAGCACATGTCCTTATATCTTTCATTGCTAAAGTGATTGTCCTTACACATTGGTATGACTATCTTTTAAAATTTGAGAATACATTCTTTATGATAGTAAACTTTCCTATAGCATCATTAAGTCTATTCTTCATGTGCTCTATGGTGAATATTTTTTGTCTTAACATCTATGATTTGTCATTCACCGTCCATGATAGTCCCCTTGATCTCATGAATCATCATAGGTTTTATATTTTGCTCCAATTGTTGATCATCAACATCAAATGTGGCCATCATAATATCATCCATAGCCTCCATATTCTACAATTGTTCATTGCTTATTTCTCATACATAGTAACCAAATAATGCAGACCTAGAGCTTGGACTGCAAATGTATGCAAAAAATGATAAATCTCTGCCTTTGTAAGCTTAATTAAACACAACAACTGATATATTGTTTGATATTTTAAATAGTCATATGATTGTCCTTTTTTGACCTTGTAAACACTTACTCAATGCATACAATAATTTATTGAAATGCAAAGTTGAATAGCCTCTTAACTCTTGACACTAATGTCATTGCATTTGTCAAAACAGGGTTAATCATATTATGATCTAAATTTTCATAATGAAGTCTTCCAATCTATCCTTTATATCTGAGCATTGATGACAATCCATCTTGTCTTTTACTACCCCTTTTAAATGCTCATGGTCTTGGCACATCAACTTTCTCTCTTTGATTGACCTGTCCTTATGTCCTGTCATTATCCCTATGGATGCACGTTGGAGCCTTCTACTACTTTTAAATATCGCCCAGAGTCACCCTGATAATTATTTCAATCCATTTGTATCTTCATCGACAAGAGATCACATATCGCTAGGATATTCTATAGTTTCCTCAATGTGGTGAGTTTCCCCGATGATTATTCTTTCGATCTCATGTATGTCGCGAAGACTCCTGCCGATGTAATCTTATCGATGTGACATAGTGGGTCGAGTAGACATTCAAAACTTACTCCGATGGTATATGTCTTGCCGATATGCTTCCGTCGTGCTTCATCGATGAGACAAGATGAGTATCTCGTCGATGAAACTTCATCATTGAGACCACAGGCCAATCCTCCCAATATATCTTCTCAGGCAATTTTGATCGCTGTAACAATCTTGATCTTTCACCAATATGCCTACATTTGAACGAATATTTTTATTTTTAAAAATTGCATTGTTTCGTCGAATTTTCGACGAACCTCCAAAAGCGTCTGACGAATTTGCAATACATCCGACGAAACTTTTGTCGTAATGACTTGCCTATTTTGTCGCAATTTCGACGAATTGCTATCGTTGTTCTTTCGATCTCAAGAATGTCACCAAGACTCCTACCGATGTAATATTATTGACGTGACATAGCGGGTCGGGTAGACATTCAGAACTTACTCCGATGGTATATGTCTTGCTGATATGCTTCCCTTGTGCTTCATCGATGAGACAAGATGAGTATCTTGCCGATGAAACTTCATCGTTGAGACCACAGGCCAGTCCTCCCGATATATCTTCTCAGACAATATTGATCGTTGTAACAGTCTTGATCTCTCACTGATATTTGCAATATGTCGAAACTTTCGTTGTAATTGCGATGAACTTCTATTGTCGATCCAACACTTTGGAAAATGCATGCCACTTGTGTTCTGGCTATTGTTCGTCGCTAGATCGACAAAATTTCTGTCGATATTCCGACGAACTTGAGTCGTGATTTCAACGTTTTAAAGCTAGTCGGGAAAGCGACAAAAATTGAGCGACGGAAATTATTTCAGTGATTCGTCAGTATTTCGACAATAGATTGTCGATATTCCAACAAAATTTTGTCGAAAATTGGATTCAAATATAGTAGTGATGATAGAGTGTAACGATCCTTATAATAGTACAACTATCTCCTTTTATTATAAGCAACAAGGTATTTTAGGGTGTATGAATAGTAATGTTAACAATGAAATTTTAGTTGTTAGATGTGAGCATACAACTAAGTCTAATGATGATGGTAGTGGAATTATTTAAATATAACGTTTATATAAATATCAATGTAGATATTTTAAATATGGTTCTAGGAAAATTCACCCATGGCCACAATTCACCACCGCAAAAAACTCACTGTCATGACAAATTCACCTCATGGAAAATTCATCACCAGCAATTCATGGCGGTGAATTTTCCATGAGGTGAATTTGTCATGGGGGTGAATTTTCTCGTGATGAATTATCATAACAGTGAATTGTTACAATAAATTTGTCTGAAGCCTTTAAATATATTTATATTTCAACATATCCCTCTTAAATTTATTACCAAGATAATTATTTTTTAAATAAATTTATATATTTAATATATCTATATTAATTTATTTATTCACTGAAAGTCATTGAAATCACATTGACTATAAATATCACATCCCAACTATATTAAGTAATATATTCGTTATAATTATAGATATCAAACCGTGTTTTAATATATTTAAGTAATATCTGCTGAGAGAGATGTGCACTAACGCCGTTGTGAGCACGGATTATGTTCTTTTAAAAAGCTCATCTGCTGAGAAGAACATGTTTAAGATTATTGTAAGAACACTTAAGTCTAGTTACGTCAATTTCTTTTGTTTTTTTATTTACTTGTCTTTATAGTTTTTAACATTTACTTTCAACTGTCTGTACCTCGTTATCTTTAAGATATTTTTTAATGTAGAAAAAACGCTGTTCTTGCTTTTTTGGGAAAAAAATAACAGTTTCACTATGTAGATATATAAATTCAAATTCTTTGGGGTATAATTTGATAGTCATTCTTTGCAACAACGATAGTTATTCTTTGTAAGAGCAAATTTATAGAGCAGCATGCGTAGAAGAAAGTTGAAAGTCTGTTATAGGGCAGCCACGTCAGAATTCATTTTACAATTGTTCATGCAGAGAACTCATCCTTGATTCATCTTTAATATGCAATTGTCTCAGGAGAGAATTCATTTCCTCGAATTCAAGATGCAATTTTCCATGCAAAGAATTCATCCTTGATTCATCTTCAACATGCAATTTTCCCAGCAGAGAATTCATTTCCTCAAATTCAAGAAGCAGTTGTTAAAGCAGAGAATTCATTTCCTCAAATTCAAGAAACAGTTGTTAGAGCAGAGAATTCATTTCCTCAAATTCAAAATAAAATTTTCCATGCAGCAAACTCATCCTTGATTCATCCTCAACAATTTTCCCAGCAGAGAATTCATTTCTTCAAATTCAAGATGCAATTTTTCATGCAGAGAACTCATCCTTGATTCAACATGCAATTTTTCCACCATAAAATTCATTTTCTCAAATTCAAGATGCAACTGTTCATTCAAAGAACTCATCCTTGATTCATCCTCAACATGCAAATTTCCCTGCAGAGAATTCATTTCCTGAAATTCAAAATGCAATTGTCCATGCAGCCTCAACATGCAATTTTCCCTGCAGAGAATTCATTTCCTCAAACAAAACTCATCCTTGATTCATCCTCAATATGCAATTTTCCCTAGAATTTTCAGTTCCTGAAAATCCTGGCTTTGAAATGGAAATGGGAGAAGACCAAGGGCTTTATTATGCTGGATCATCTTTCCATTGATAATAACTTATCCAGTCAGCTGGATTTCTTGAATGATTTTTTTCTTTTCACAGAATTAAAAAGCAAGTTAGATTAGCTTGCAATACCAAAATTTCTCTTGAATTGTAATTATTTTTTGGTGTTGAATCAAGACACTGAATTTTGCCAGCTGATATCTGTAAGAATATTCTTGTTGCTGGTGGTGCTCTTTTTCATCACTTTCTTTGAGTGTTTAAGAGAAGCCTAAGCTGTCTCTTGATGAATTTCATTAATCTAAGTTTGATGTAATTTCATTAATCTAAGTGTTTGTTTGAAAAATCTTGGACAGAAGAAAATGCAATCGGATAATTATGGAAACAAATTTCCCTTTCTTGCTCTATTAATCTAAAATGCATTGTCTCTAGAAGTAAACAGCTTGTAATTGTTTTTTGTTATTTGTTGTAGGTTACACCAACCTGCTGGCTATTTAAGCTCTTCATACATCGTGTGCTAACTTATTCTTTACTTATGGCATTAGTAGTGGCTTGAATGATTCCCATGGGGAGGGAAAATAAAAAGTAAGGCCACAAGCAGTTTGCTATAATGTTCATAGTCATAACTGTCAAATTTAGAATCTCGTAGTACTCTTTTTATGTTGTATCTATCCACAGTTATGTCATCGGTCCCTGATGAGTGATGAGTATATGGGAAATTTATTGGCGTTGTAAACATTTTCTCATTACGTAATTATTATGCAGATCCAGCCTAACATTTAAGGGGGCAAGCTGAGGTGAGACTAGTCTCCTGCGAGGGACCCAAGAGCCCGCAAGCCAGTCTCAACCGGGTAAACCCAAGAGCAAAGTCGAACCTGAAACCAATGGGGAGCAAACCTACGGCCTAAGCCAACTCCGCTAATTGAGTCCCCTGCATAATCTATGCCACATTTAGATTAATTTTTTTTAAATGACTACACCCATAAAGTAGGGCCATCTAGAGAGGCATAAAAGATATGATGATTGATATTCAAACTTTGAGTGTACTAATGTTGGGACTTTTCAAAAATAACAAGTTAAAACTTATATAAGAGATTTTTTTGAAATGGAAGAGGTGGGCTATTCTACAAATCTATTCAATTACAATATTTTAGTGGGTGTACATCAAACAACACAAGGAAAATAAAAATAGTGAATGGAAAGTAAAGGGTAAGCTATAGGTGTTAAATATTGTTTTTGTCCAAACACATAGGAACGAGTTGTGGGTTGAGTCTCTTGGAAAGATTGCTATTGACACCTTAATGGTTGTGCTTCAATGGGCCATGCCCCACAAGGATCATGGTTCCAAGTGATAGTCTTTCCAAATTGACTCCAAAAAACCATTTTTTTGTTATTTATTTACAATGATTAGGGTAGAGGGGCCCACAATAGGGCACCCTAACTCTAGGTTTTTGAATTTCATACTATATAATTTTAAATCAATCCCAAATTTGTACAACAGTTTATTTGGCCACTCACTTGCTTAAACAAGTTATTTTTAGGGTCACATCATCAAATATGATGCCACATCATCATGCTTTTTGTTGAGGTATCCAAAAAAGCTCAAAAACCACATACAATCCAATAGTAGGGCACTAAGTCATGTGAATATGTTTCACTGATGTGGCATCACATGATTTGTCAAATTATGTACTTTATTGTTAAAAAGTGTTTTGCAATTGGATATTAAGGTGCTCCACTGTGGGGCCCATTAAGGACTACTTCTTTTGGTCTTCGCCCTACTATGGGTCCCCCTCCCCTAGTGGAACAAATCTTTGCAATGTATTATTTACAATGGTGTCACTATATATGTAGAAATTATGTTGGCCTATGGGTTCCTCAAATGGTATAATATTTTCACATTAAATCAATGCTCTTGTATTAATCATTTTTGGGCACGATTTACTATCCCTATGCTCTCCTAGCACTTCATCTCCACCAATGACCCATATGCCATGAACTTGAGATTTGATAAGCATTTTAAATATTCTATCAAAACTTTGATTAGATAATGATCATTGTGGAAATTTTCATTTAATACAAACCTTTACTTGGCTTTCTATCAATGCTCCCACTACACTTCTAAATAGTACAGCTCTAGTAAATAAACTATGATGTTGTCAAGATCTTTTAGAATGGTTTGGATGAATTTGTCTTTGTGTGAGGGAAAAAAAACAACCCTCACATGTCCTAGGAGTGTAAATTAATTAAATTATAACAATAAATAAAATTTTCATAGTACATGTATAGTTGAGAGTGAAATTGGTAAATATGTGTAATAAATGTATGACTTTAAATAAGCAAACCAATGGTACTTAGCTCTAGTTTTGATGTCAATATGATTACAATGGATGTTGTAAAATGCTTTGTCATAGTGTCAAGAGCTTGCTATCTACTAGATTGAAATGAACTTTATGTTCGTAGCATAAAACTTCAATCAAAATCAACAACTTTTGAAAAACATCATAAATATAACAAGAATAAATCATACTGGAATAGAAAAATATAAATATATTGAACAATATTTTTATGAAAAACTAAAACACCCAAACAAATTTCATCTTAATAATAATACTTTGTAGGATTAATTTCAATTTGTATAGGGTAATATTTATCTACTTAGAACTGCTTATGACCATTATTGAACATAGAAGAATAAGACATGTCAAATATTGAGTTAATGTATAGAATATGTTAAAATAGAGATGATACTATGAGCTATTGAAAGAAACATGATTCCATAAATTATATTGGGTGTAAAATCAACACTTATTTAGTGAATGACTATTAAGTTTCCAATCAATTGTGTATGATAGAGTCTACATTTTGGAGCTTTTGAAGATGTCGAGAAAATGTACTTCCAATTGCAAACCAACACATATGATTGACACAATTGAACTAATCTAAGGTTCCATGATTGCTAAGACAATACAAGTCATGGGTACTTACTCTCACATCCTTATGATTCCTCAAAAATCCTTTATGGGTTTCATTCTTTGATTTTCCATCTTTTCACAATATATTAAATTTTTAAATTTCACTAAATAATGTAATTTTATGATTGTTTCAAGACTATCCTTATTTTTTTTAAAGATATTGATTTTCAATTAAATTTAGTAGGTCAATTGTAGAGAAAACTGCTCTCACATCCTTGTGGTTCCCCAAAATATTTTCTAGGTTTTATTCTTCACTTTTCATTAGATATATGTTTGCATGCATATAAGAATGCTAGATTGTCAAGGGACACATGTTGCACCATATTCCTTCGTGCATTTCAACTTCAAATTTCTAGATCCTTAATGAAGGGTTGAGCTTCTCCAATTAAGAGTAAGGTTGGGAATCTTATGGCTTCATGGTTGGGTGGAAAAGTACCTTGATGATTCTCTCTATCTCTCTCTCCCTCTCCTATAGGCTTAAAAGGACACACTTCTACCTTTCTTCAACTTCTTGATTAAAGAAAATGTATTTATTGTAATTGTAATATGTTACAAAATCTATTTGAAAGATCTTATCATTGAAAGGCCAAACCTAATTGCAATTAAGAATATATGATAATGAGATTTATGCTCTATTCTATTGTGAATACATGGATAAAATTATTCATTTTTTATTATTTATTAAAGTTGAGTAACCTATTCATCAATTTCAAAAAATTCATATTTTCTACCATTTTAATCATATTGCTATATTAATACTTTTTTATAATCAAGGTAATCTTTACAAGTTAAATGTAATGAAAACATATGATTTATTATTAATGTGTGCATATTTTGGAAATTCTAATACGTTATGTGCATTTTAAATGAATTTGGTAAAGATGAAATTGTTTACAATTTGCTAGTATGTGAAAATAAAAAAATGCCATGTTAAAGTCCCCAAATCTTTAGTGATTCATTGCTTATATTTTGACCAATTATTTAGTAATAAGGATAAGTCATTGATGTCTTACAAATAATTTTCTAATGGTGCTTTCTAAGTGGATATCACCATTATGTCTAAATTTTCTCTAGTTAAAAATCACTTTCTAGATATTACCATTAGTCTTGTTGTGGTTTTGTTGATGTGCATAGACTCTAGACTTGACATTATTGATCTCTAGAAACGAACCTGTTAAGTGGCCAAATTTTGAATGTTTGAATCCATGATTCTTATATTCTATGTTTGGATAATCATGAACTAATGGAACATTCCTTTGGAATGATAAGTCAATTCATAATGTATGAACATAACCATACTTTATGAATGTAATTCATATTACTTAAAGTCTATTCTTACACTATTAGCCTACTTTTTGATGAAAAAATATTGTGATCTACGAATTATAATGATCGTTAAGGTTAGATTCAAGGATGGTAACAAAGGAAAGGATGAAATTAAAGTGATTTCAAAACTATGTTGTTTCACCTATGGTTTAGTATCTCATTCGAACAATAATAATACCTTTTTTTAAGAGGTTGATGATGAAACTAATGTGTATGCTATAAATCACAAAAAAATAAATAATTCCATTTACCAATAGGCCTTCCTATGACTCCCATGAAAAACACTTTTTATTGAGAACACCAAAACATAATTTCATTTAAATTTTATTCTTTAGTCGGAATAACATCTCAATCTCATATACCACATTGAATAGTAAACCACATCCTTTCCATATGATCTTAATTAAAAACCAACAACTTAACACAATCTAGTATACCATAGAATTAACATAGACAATGAGAAATGGTGTCCAAGCATTCAAAGAGGCTGAAATCTAATTGAATATTACACCAGTTTGTAAACAAAAAATATTTCCTAATAAAATTAGTCCAAGCATTGCCTTTGGCTTAAAAAAATAAATAGTCCAAGCATAGTTAAGAAGATTCTAAAGCTCAATATCATTGAAAGATCACAACCCACTAAATAGTAAATACTTAATGATATCATCGATACCAAATAATTACCATAATATTCATTTTTATAATAAAACATATCACAAATAATCTTGAATTTAATACTTAGAGATGTGGCATATATCTATCTAATAGTAAACACATGAATACTTAGTGATAGTACTGGTAAATTAATATTGCTATAGTTTTACCATGACTAAAGTGTTATTAGAAACTCCATTTATTGTCTAATGTAGTGTAGTTGTTGATGTTCCCGTTTCATGTCTAAATGATTACCATGGTTACAAGAGAAGATAATGAGTTTATTAATAGTTTTGATTCATGTTTTCAAATTATTTATTATATATTTCCTCTTAAAAAATTTCCCTAGCCCTTGAGATGTATTTAGCTTCTTCACATGTCATTATTTTAATTTTTCTTGAGAATATTCTATCAGTTGACCTAATTTTTGTTGCTTACTTAGAACTCATAAATTTTAATTTTAAAACTATTAACATAAGGTATGTGCACATTAAATTAATAGCATTCCCTTACAAACGGTCATCCATACTAATGAACAATGTTAATAGTTTTAACAGAGAAAGCTATAACTAGACACATTAACCTACGCTCATTTGTGAAAATACAAAATCTTTAGTAACAATATCAAGGTTTAATTCTAACAAACCATGTAATGGTCAAACTCTTAGCATGAAACAAAATATTGATGAATTAAGTCACATTTATAAAGTGGTACAAAGAATGATGAATGATTTACTTAAAATTTTAAAAGAGTTGGGACTAGTGAAGTCTAAACATCAAATAAAAATTATATAATTTATTGGATTGAAAAATAAATATAAAAATAAAAATAATAAGATTTGTGGATGTATATATTGAAACATAAAAATAAAATAAAAATTAATAATGATGGAGTTGGGTCCTCTTGTGAGTTTTATAGATTCCAAAGTATCCCTCTGATTATTTATTGTTATGAAACTATGTAGCCAATAAATTTACTTGCATGAACATGTCTTTAGCCAAAATCATCTTACTCCTAGATATCCATAATATTACACATTTTTTCATGAGCAATAAAGGTAAATTTTTTTAATGCAACATGGTAGGAAAAAGTCAAGGATCCTTAGGACAATGTTATTTAGATATTTTTTAGTTCCTTTTCTAGTTTTACTTTGTATATACCATGCAAATGTTAGCAATTTATAATGGAATCCACTTTATATCACCTAAGATCTATACCTTTCAGCTTTAGTTATTATTGTAGTTTCCAAACAATGTGTGTGAAATGAAAGTATGGATCAAAGGTGATATTTTCTTATCTACTTTTAGATTATTTTTTGGTATTTGGGAGATGATTAATTTTACAATTAATCAATTGATAAGTATCCCTCAATCATCAAACTATTCAAGGAATATATTAAATAATGTAACTAACCAAATGCTATATTAAAATTCAAAGGGCACTATACTACCACACAATTACGGGAGTCCTTAATAAGATTTGGATCTATTTTTATTAAAGTTTAAAAATAATATCTTAAAATTGTAAGGAATATATTTGAGGTTATGCTTCAATTTTTATTACAAGTCATGTTGGCTCTTTCTCTTGCAACCCTCAGCTCTAAGGGATGACACAACACATAGACCCAAGGATGAAATCAATCCAACTAAGATGGCAGTCCTATGATTAAACAAAGGAAAAGAAAAAACTAGTTTCACAATATTAAACTTTTCTTCTCCACTTTGAGCTCCATGAGATTCAAGAGGGTAATCGTAATGAGGGTCTTTTAAATAATCTTAAATATTTTGATAGACATGCAGTTACAAAAATAAAACCCTTTTATTAGGTTGGTTTCATATAGGTTTGTAGTTGTGTACCATATAGATATGGATAATTGAAAAATTCACATATATATAAGCAAAGGGTTTTTTTATTAAGCAGGTGCAAGCATGATCCTTTGTACCTTTATCAACATTGTGAATAAATAACTTACACAAATTGGTTTATCTTCATGCCAAATAGGAAAATAGATGATCAAATGGGACATAATTAAGGCCTAGCCTTTGCATCCTTAAATTCAATGAATACAAGCAAACTCTAATAATTTATACCTTTGAATAAATGTTCATTATTTATAAATTTGAGGTGTTGGGTAAGCTACAATCGCAAGAGAATGGTGCCTTATCCTATAGTAATAGAGTTAATTTAAGACTAATAAGAATAATGGTAAAGAAAAAAATCACAATTTAGATGAGCCTATGTCACATAGCATTGCCTTACAAAACCTAGACTTTCAAATACCTTTGTGTCTTAGGTACTTAGTGATGTCCAAAGAGTATCCATCAGGATTCAAAGGTGTGTGGTTGAGGATCCTCTTTCATTTCTGTAATCACTTTGTATGTCATCTATTGGTGATTTTTCTCACATTCTTCCAACTTGATTTTATATTTTAATAAAAGAAATTGCATACAAAATCCTTCTTGTTCCTCCAAATTAAATTCTCATTGTATTGTCTCCCCAAAAAGATGAAAGTAAGAGAGTAAAACCATAAAAATAGTAGAAATAAAGATGAGACAAAGGGAGAAGCCAAAATGGTATTGATCCTATTCTTTTTGCAAATTGACTTGGCATTGACTTAAGTTTTATGATCCAATAAAAGTGTCATGTGACATATACCAATTATGAAAAGGTTTGAAACAATACAACAAAAGTTAAAATATGAAAAGTTAAATCATGTTCTTAACACAACTAGTCATTAAGAAGGACACTCTAATTAGATAGTAAATAGTAATTTTATTTTAAAGTTAAATGAATACAAGTATTCAATTTGTTTTTGATAAAAGGGTAAAATGGGTTTTACAGGGACCCGAAACCACAAAGTTTACAAAATAGAGTAGAGAACACCAAGGGTTCACCAAAAAAAGAACCGCTGCCCAAAAAAACCAGCAGCAAATAGGCAAAAAAGACCAGGAGGGTCAGAAAGGAAAGGACAACAGAAAAATAACACTACTTCAGAGACCTAAGCACAGTCTTTGTCTCTACCTCCAAAACCTGCATATCAGTAACCCCCTTTTTGAAGGTTTGAACCATTTTTGGGGTTAAGGGGGCCTTATGCTTCAAATTGGCGTGGGTTCTTCGAGAAATGCCTCCATCTGTTTCCTGGCTTTTATCTTTAGTGTCTTCCAGATCAACCACCAAGGATCCCTGCTGGGCTTTGTCAAGCTTTTCGATCATTGCATTGATTATTATAGTATTGTGTCTTGCTATTCGGTTGTTCTATTTCGCAATGGTTTTGATATTAATCCTTAAGCCCTCAACATCAGCATCAGTGATTCTATTACTGTGCACCACATCTTTCTTACCTAATTCCGCAATCTTAACACCCATTTCCTCAATCTTACTTTGCAGGGCCCAGTTTTTAATTTTAAGCTCATTGATTTCGGATAAGGTCCAATCCAGGAGTTTAGAATGGGACTCAGAGTTGGTTTTAGCCAAGTAGAGAAAATCAAGGGAGGGCTCATTACCAGTGTTAACAGGGGAATTTTCGACATTTTGAATGTCCGAAATAGGGCCCACATAGCGCTCAGAAGTATTGGTTTCAACTCCCTCCGGCTTAGATGACTCTTCGGTGTAAGAGACAAGGCTTTTAGCCTAGGTAGACTTGCCAGCAAGGGTGATTTTAGGAGGAGGGCAGTTGTGCTCAGACGCAACCCAGATTTTACCCGGATCCCTGGAAGGGCCAGCATGCAAACTAGGGGCTTTTGGGCCAGGGCTAGGGTTAGGCAAATAATCCAAGCCACTGGGCTCAGTATCATCACTATCAATATCAGGGTTGGCTTTTGAGGTAGCAGGGGCATGCACATGCAGATATTCAACAATAAGCCTAATTAACCCAGTATGAAGGATAGGAAATCTTTTGGGGTTCTTTTTATTGTCCTCCAAACTTTTCTTCAGAGAGTAGAAGAGATAATAAGGGATAGAAACCCTTACCTTGTGGCAGAAGTGGTTGAGGAGGGTGAAATGGTACCCGTAGACTTTAGTAAAATGCCCATCCACAGTGATATACTCCATGATGGCCCAAAGGACCTTTCTTCATATAGATTTTATGGAGTCAACATCAAAGTAACTGTTCGCAATTTTGACCAAATTTTGCTTTTCCTTGTCATTTTTGGGGAATCTGATAATAGCTTCATCAGAGTAAGCCCTATCCCTGAAAAGATTCTTCCCATCAGTGGGTAATCCCGTAACTTTGGCAATTAAATCTTCATTGAGCTCCACATTCCTGCCAAACAGAGTCAAGTTGCCATCATGCCAATTTTTGGAAAAGAGATTCGTAGCCTCCAGATCAGAACCATGAAGCTTCTTCAGAAAAGGGAAAAGACCGCCACTTTTTATCTTGTTCCAAACCTTAGCATTTTTCATGTGGGTTTCATAGTTGTCTGGCTTAGTTCACTTTCTGTCCCCACCCATATCGACCGACACAGTGAGGAAGAACCAAACACAATCCTTTCTAAAATTGGCCCCGCCAAATCTAAGCACCCACAAAGCATGTGGAGTAAACTTGCAAATTACTCCACAGAGCTCGGTCCCATACAATCTAATGATTGTGATGTGAAAGATCCAACCTATCCTCATAAAAGGGATAACATGACGCCTTACCATGTGATTTATCATAGTTTAATAGGGCACAAACTTTAATATTTAGATTGCTATTATTAAGCCAGGTACATACTTCTTTACTCTTGACTCCTTCATTAGCAAAAAAGTCTGCAACAGCATTAGCTTCTCTATAGGCGTGTGTTATTTTAACTTTTTCAAACTTGACCAATTTCAGTTTAGCTTCATCAATCCACGATTTGATGGTCCACGAGGGAGGAGATTTTCCACGGAGGCAGTCAATTATGTTTTTGGAGTCCCCTTCAAGCCATAAGTTTTTTATATTGAGACTTTGGGCTAAATTTATAATATGGTAAGCACCACCCGCCTCCGCCAGATGATTAGTTTGAGAGCCGAGAGGAGAGGTCGTCACACCCATGAAATTGCCATAGGAATCCCTTATTACTCCTCCACAGCCCGCCGCCGCCGGATTACCTTTAGCCACACCATCAAAGTTAGCTTTTATCCACCCGTTAGGCGGAAAAGTCCAGCAAACTCCCTCTCTGTGCTTTTTAGCCTTCATAGTAAAGCTAGACAAAATGGGGAATATGTTCCAATCCTTAGCAACACAACGATCATAGTTCAAAAGCTCAACATTCAGGGTCTTCCTATCCTTCTGGGCCACGCCATTGAAATTTTCCTTTAGGGATCTGGCAATATTATCAAAGACATGATCCACAGGGGCTTCTTTGTCTCTAAAAATTCTGTTGTTGCGTTCTTTCCAGATGCCCCAAGCTGTATGAGGAAAAGATAGCTCCCAAAAATACCTAAGTAAAGGGTTCCTTGTCAGGGCTATCCATTGAGAAAAGAGTTCTTCAATGAGCAAAGGGAAGACCCAAGAGAGATTCCATAATCTGTTAAAATTGTCCCAAATAAAAGCAGCAAAAGAATAATGAAGGAATAGGTGATTAATAGATTCAACATCCATCTTACAAAGACAACATCTATTAGGGATTTGAAATCCCTGTTTACACAAGTTGTCAATAGTAAGCAACTTATTTTGAAGCAAGATCAAAAAGAAGATGTTAATTTTAGGTATCAGATTATTGCACCAGGCTTTAGACCAAAAGGGAGGATGATCCAGAGAAGAAGTGAACTTAGCAAAAGCAGAAGACACCGAAAAATTACTAGAGGGATCATCAATCTAGACCGCACGGTCCTCCAGCTGCTCCGAGCTAAGTCTAACAGCCAACAGCGTAATCTGGATGGGGGCCAAAGCCTGACTAACTTTGCATAAGTCCACCCAATTAGCATTCACACTGTAATCTTTCACATAAATACCAAACCTAGCCTTGCAATTCTTAGCCCAATCTCTGAAGGGATTGATATTTATCAGAGGTTCCTTAAAAAGCCATCTGTCTTCCCAGAATTTGGTACTATTACTATTTCTCACTTGCCAACCAATGCCTTCCTCCACAATCTTTTTTCCAATAATTAAATTATTCCAGCATATAGATCCTCTTGGAAGAAGGTGGGAGTCCTTGTTAATAATAGAAGAGCAATTGTTATCTAGATATTTGCTAGCCATAATATCAATCCACTCCCCGAAGGAAGAGAAAATTCTCCAGATTTGCTTAACCAAGAGGATTTTATTGATAGATCTGATTCTTCTTAGCCCAAGTCCACCATTATTTTTAGATCTACAGACCAGATTCCAGTCAATTAAGGGAATTCTTTTATTTTCCTCAACACCCAACCAAAGAAATCTTTTTTGAATTTTTTCAATTGTATCAGCATATTTGGCAGGGATCTTAAAAAGGCTCAGGGCATAGATAGGGAGATTTTGAAGGGAAGCTTTGAGGAGCTGAAGCTTACCAGCTTGACTAAGCAGAGCACCTTTCCAACCAGCAAGCTTTTTACTAAATCTATCCACCAACGAAATCCAGAAGGCATCAAGATGTTTCATACTTAAAGGAAGACCCAGGTAGGTGGCAAGAAGGGATTCCACCTTACAGTCCAGAATTCTGGCAATTTTGGTCTGTCGATGTGCTGGAGTATTGAAAAAGAACATCGAGCTTTTTTGATTGTTGATCAGCTGTCCTGAGGCTCTCCCATACTTGTCAAACAACTGTTTAATAGATTTAGCTTCAGACACAGAAGCTTTACCCATGAGCATAGTATCATCAACGAATTGTTGATGAGAACACACCAAGTTGCCCGAGGACAGTCTGAGCCCGGAGACAACTTTACAGTCAATCAGTTTTTTCATGTTCCTACCTAAACTTTCGGCCATAATAGTGAGTAAAATAGGAGAAATAGGATCACTCTGCCTGAGACCTCTGGTGCTCTAAAAAAAAGAAGTCAGGGAACCATTGACCATAACTGATATGGAAGCTGTGGACACAAGTTGTTCCACCATTTGAACCACCCTATTATTAAAGCCGAAGGCCTTCAGAGTTTTAAATTAAAAAACCCAGTCAACTCTGTCATAGGCTTTTGATATATCAAGCTTTAAAAGAAAACCTTTAGTCTTTGATTCAACAAGGGAGTGAATGTTCTCATGAACCGAAACAATAGAGTCAAGAATTTGTCTGCCAGGGACGAAACCATTCTATTGAGGAGAAATCAAGGAAGGCAAAAAAACTAAGAATCTAGAGTTTAAGACCTTAGAGATGATCTTGTATAAAGAATTACATAGACCGATAGGTCTGAAAGCCTCAAAGTTTTCAGCTCCAGGTTTCTTGGGGATGAGGACCAAGAAAGTAGCATTTAGTTCTTTTAACAGACATCTGGCTCCAAAAAATTCCTTAACAACATTAACCACATCTTCTTCAACCATCTCCCAGAAACATTGGAAGAAGAACAAAGGAAAACCATCAGGCCCCGGGGCTTTATTCCCATCAAAGGAAAAGACAACCCTCTTGACTTCCTCATTGGTGGGGATAGCAGTTATAAAAGAGTTGTTCTCCTGGTTGATAATTCTTGGTATAGCTTCCACAAGCTGATCTTGTTCAATCTGATTTATTTCAGTACTAGCCGACAGAAGAAGTTTATAGAAGGAACCCGCCTACCTCTTTATATCTTCTTCCTCCACAAAACTGGTTCCATTCACATCTATTTGGGATATTCTGTTAACAGCTTTGTGTTTAGAAGCCGAAAGGTGGAAATACCTTGTGTTTCTATCTCCGATCGACAGCCAGAGAGCTCTAGATCTTTGTCTCCAAAACTCCTCCTCCTTCCTAATAATGTCATGCATCTTCGTAAGGAGCTCATTGTCTTTTTCCTTTGTATCATTCAAGTAGCCCTCATTCTGAAATTTGAATTGAATTGCTCCTAGATCCATTTGAAGTTCGAACTTGATCTTAAATATGTTCCCAAAAGAATCATTTTTCCATTTTTTAAGATTACATTTCACTTCCCTTAATTTTTTGGCAATTCTGAACATAGCAGTTCCTTGAATACTTATATTCCACCATTTCTTTAATTCCTCTTTGAGTGTAGGATGGGAAATCCATATTTTTTCAAATCTGAAGGGGTTATTCTTCTTCTTTTTTATAGGATCCGCAGTGAAACTGATAGGAGAATGATCAAAACCTATTCTAGTGAGGGCTTTCAGGGAGCAAAAGTAATCAAAATACCAATGATTAGAGATCAGAGATCTATCTAATCTGACTTGTATAAGGTCCATCCCCTTTCTACAGTTTGACTAGGTGAAAGCGGCTCCAAGAAAGTCCAAATCTATCAGCCCTTGAGTATCAATAAAATTCTAAAGATCCTCTTTACTTTCTAAGTTGATCTGATATCCCCCAAATTTCTCACCATTCATTAAGGGGGCATTGAAGTCCCCCATAACAATCCAAGCTTCTTTATCAAAAATCCTTCTAATGGAAGCTAATTCCAACCAAAACGATTTCCTCAAACCTTTACCATTAGGAGCATAAATGTTCATTTGAATCCAACTGAAGTTATCTCTTATATGAGTGAATCTAGTAACTATGTGATTCGTACCTTCCAAAATCGGATCACCTTTGATGTTATGGCAGTTCCAGAAAGTAACAATGCCACCCGAAACACCATTAGAATTATTACCCTGGTTGCAGTAGTATTGAAAGAGTTTCATTTTTTCAATTTTCTCCTTAGACATTTTTGTTTCCTGAATCAGAAGAATATCCGTTTGTGATCTCTAACAAAGTTGCGGAGAACATCCTGCTTGTGGGGGCTATTGAGACCCCTTATATTCCAGGACATAATCTTCATTAAATACCGGGGGAGTTAAGACACTCTGGGATGGTTTTCTGAGATCCATCCACTATATCCTGAAAACTATTCAACTCTCTTTTATTTTTCGAGGACTTTTTACCTCTTGAGTTTTTAGTTGCACCACAATCAGCCTTGCCTCTTGATCTGGTGGAAATGCCACTTGGGGTCTTCCCTTGTTTGTTTTTTCCAGGCTTCTTCTTTAATATATTCTCTTCTTTATCAGTCTCTTCTTGACTGTCCGTCTCTCTACTAGATTCCCAATCCTTATCATTTGGTATTCTTTGTTCCCAAGGTAGAGTGTCCATGTTTCCATTCTCCTGAGAGCACAAAGCATTGCTGGAAAGGTTGGCCGAGTGATCTTGATTGTCAAGGGATTCTAAAACCCCAACAGCAGAACTGGTCTCCAACGGATGTTCCACACTGATAGGGGAGGGAAAACCAGATAACAAGGGGAGAGGAGGGATGTTCAAGATCAAGGATAGACCCTCACTGGGAATATCCTCCAAACCCGGTATCTCTTCATTTCTATCAGATGGGACTGTCTTTTGGGAGAAGGAAGGAGACAGGATCCGATCTCCTTCCTCCACAAGGGTGCCCTCAACAATACCTCTTTCCATGGGAACAAACTTTGGGTTATGAGGCCCAAAAGGGACCTCACCTTTGTCCTCCAACACCACTTTAATCTCTGAGCTGCCTTTCTGATTATCAACTTCAATAACCAAATCCTGCTCTTTATTCTCCCTCCTTCCTTCTCTAGAGTCATTCTTTTTTTCCCTGTCCAATTGGCTTATCTTTCTCCAAGGCTACATTAAGAGGGCATTTTTTTGCCCAATGTCCAGATTTCCTACACTTGAAGCAGGCAAACGAGATAGTTTCAAATTCTATACTCTATTCCCAAGAACCCAACTTAGACTTTATCTCTATCGATGAAGGTAAATATGCTTCCTGAGGCACCCCCACATAGATCCTCGCAAAAACCAGTCTCTTTCTAGCAGCTGTCATTGTGTCAATCGAAAGGAGCTCACCAAAGGAACTAGCAATACCCAAGAAGATGTCTTCACTCCAATATTCTAGGGGCAGGCCTAGAAGTCTAACCCAGACTGGAACATTCTCAAAGATAGAGTCCGATAGATCCAAGTGGGAAGACCACTTCTTTAGAGCCAGGGATGATTTTCCTATCACCCAAGGACCTCCACCTCTCACAGCCATAATATCTTCTTTGCAAGTAAATTCAGAAGCGAAAAAACCCTTAGGAAGAGCAGCAACAGAGACTTTCCCACTGGTTCTCCATTTGTTTTTAACAAATTTCCTGACCACTTCAATATTTGGTCTAGGACCCATAGACTTTCCAACCAAGGTTCGTTCCATTAAAGTTGTGTTATGATCTATAATCAGATCAGGAATCGAAATAGCGAACTTACCTTTAGCAGGGGACGAGATATTTTGCACCGGAGGGAAAGAGGACTTTCCATTAGGTTTTACCTCGAAAAGCGAGGTCCAGGTTTTGCAGTTGCCTCCTAAACCGCCAGTGGTCCCCACTCCCCCACAATCCTTTTCAATTTTTTCGGTGGGAGAAGAAGCAGAGAAAGCAGCCAGAATTTCCTTTCCCCCAGGGTCCACCTGTATTTTGTTACCAGAATCCACATCATCCTGGTCATCCTTACCTTGCTTCTGACTCGGTTCCAGCTCCTGATTCGACTGTTGATTATCTGATCTTGCTTCGCTCCTAGATCCGCAACCATTGATTTGAAATTCAAACTTCGTTTTCTCCCACCCGTGACCACGCCTGTGATCGCTCCCGTTCATCCTCCCGTTCATGCTTGAAGACTAAGTTATTATTGTAATAAATTGTAATTGAAGAGCAGCAGTTGTGTAGTATTCAATTTGTTATTTTTGGTATAATTTTATAAATAAAATGATAGAAGTATGCACATGCTAATTAAAGTTAATAAAAAATAAAAGTCAATCTATTCGCACATTAATAAGATGTGTACTTGGTCTTTGATTTTGAGTTAGTGAAGCTTAAGGTTCAAACACTATTAGTATGTCCAAGTTATTTCAAATGGAAGCATGTACATTAGCACATGACTTGTCTTCCAAAAGTGTATTTTATTTTTGAAATCAAAAGTTTAAGGGTCTTGGTTTTCGGAAGAAACCACACCCAAATTGTCTATGCAACATACAATTTGATCAGATTTATTAATTAATTAAAAATAAAGATTACATTGTATCTTTATTTTTAATTAATTAATAAATCTGATCAAATAGACAGATTGTAACGGCACCTATGCTCTCGAATATCAGAAATTGGGTGAGGAGACAGGGCGCAGTGGGAGGAGATAAATGGAACATGGCAGGATAGATATGAAACAAGGTATTCCCATAGTCAAAAGGGGAATCACGTGGTGAAGCTTTGAAGTGAGAGATTACATGGCAAAACCATGAATTCGATGCATAAAAGGCTACTTAGGAGGCAGTGCTATCATGCCAAGAGTAAGGAGTATTATGGTGAACGTAAGATATCATAGGGCCGTGTGGGAATTGCCAAGACCGAGTCAGCATATGGTTGGATGAGCTCAAGCCTTCACCAAGGATAAAGGAAGATAAATAGGTTAAAAGGCCGATGAGAGTGCAGAAATATGTGGTCATGATTTGATAAGAAGCTGATGAAAATAGAAGGATAAGAGAAGCAGTGTAATTGGAAGCTACCTCATGGAAATTACAATGCGACAAGGATGGTTTTGAAGGCCGATAGGGTTGGGGTCGATCTATTAGTTATCTGAAAAATATCATACATGATTAATATCGATTTGGCAATGAGAAAGTCTTAAAGTTTCATAAGCAAGTCGTGCCTTTTCACCTTCAACCCGCGTAGGATGGAAATGATGAAAAGTTAGCAAGTATAGAAGAGGGCGGGCGATTGGGTAAAGAAGGAGAAGACATTTTATTTCCTGTGCAGATATAAAGAGAAAGAGATAAAGGTTGTCGATTCAAATGGAAGACTTTTCAAATTCATGAAACATTGAACAATATGCAAGTGAAATGAAACATTGATAAAAGGCTAAGGCAGGTAGAAAAGTAGGGAGATGGCTGCGTAGAAGTGTGGGACGGCCAAGAAAAGGAATTATGGAGGGTTGCAAAGAGAGTAGGAGTGCGTAGTGATTTGAAGATGGAGCCTTGCACATGAAGGAAAGGAGGTTCAATGTGAGATAGGGGTTGTGTGTTAGAAGAGAAGTTTTTAAATTAAGATGCACAGAACTTTGAAAGAAAACCGTGGGAAAATTTATCATGGGATGAGTTGACCCATGTAATGTGGTCGATGAAGATTAAATTGCATTGTAAGTCATAGCTGGAGAGAGAAGGTGCAGATCAAATGCCAGGAGAGCATTTTTGTTTTGTATTGCAGATGTATTTGAATTTGAGTTACGTTAATAAAACTTAAGTTTGTTGCAATCTTATTTGAATGTTGAATTTGGGCAGAATTTTCCTGTGAATTTGTTATTGTGTTTGAGTTGGTTTTGAAGAGGGGAGTACCTTCTTGCATCAAAACTACTAAATTCTTAATTCCTCAAAAATTTGTGAATGTGTTATAAGACATGACATAGAAATGTCAATTCTAGAAACCTATTTAGTTAATTGTTATTACAAGGACAACATTAGAAACTTCCTAGCAAATCTTGCTCCATCCTTTCTCAATATGTCCAATAAAGGAACAAGGATATAAAATGTTCAAGGTGATTAGGGTGGAATACATACATATCTCTATGTGGAGTAGATGATTGCATTTTACCTAGTCAATACACTGTAAACCTCATCTTTGTCTTACATTTATCCATGAACTAAATAGAAATTGTAACGAGTTGGTATCCTACATACAATGTGCTCTTATAGGAAATTTCATGTTGAATTCCTAGCTTGTCCATCCTTTTCAAATACATTTTTGTTTGTTTTTTTGAGCTAGTGAAGCTTAAAGTTCAAACACTATTAATATGTCCAAGTCATTCCCAAAGGAGGTAGGGGATGTGCACAAGATGCCAAATTAAATACAAAAGCATATGGACATATACTTTTATGGCAAGAGTAATCATGTGAGGGTTTCAATATATTTTTTTTATGGATATAGTCCATATTATTTTCCTTTCTTCATCATATGATTGAATAAACAATTCACACTAGTTGTAAAAGTGACCCAACATAGCTTTGAACTGGAACAAGATTAGGAAATGCATTCACAATGCTAAGATATACCAATATCTCAAATAAGATGACATTGGAATTCTTCTCAAAGTCTCACATAATTGATGAATAGAAAAAGTTCTCATCATATTTCCAACATATCTAAGCAATTAGTACATTAACCACAATGTCTAACAATTATATCATAACAATATGTAAACAATGCATCACCTTTGCATTACAATTATATTCTTCTTCCACAACATGTTATATTTGATGTTACATTCTAATGCTCATAGATATTGCTTTAAATTGTATTTACATATTGGACTACAAATAGGAAAGGGCTCCTTCTACTACTTATGCTTATGAGAGTACTTTCCCTTCTCTTCACCAAATGCTACAATAAATTGATACTACTCATTTGTATAAACAATAAAACTCATTTTAAAATGACTCACTAAACTCTATCAATTGACTCTCAACTAAAATGAAATCACACTAAATAAGGAAAGAATTAATAAAAATGAGATTATTGGAGAAGAGTGTCATCCTTGTTCCTAGATATTTTGAAGTGGTTACACGAACTTTGCTTGGTATTTAGTGTTGAGAATGTGTGTCTGAAACTCACTGTTAAAACCCTACCTTAGTTGCCATCAAGATCAAATTTCTCAAAGTTATACATCCAGTCTTTACCACAGTACCACAAGGTGCAACTAAGAGGGGTACGAGTTGGCAATGTTACCCGCCATCCTGCGGTGGTCTTCAGCAACCTGCGCAGGTGTGCGAGGCTGAAATGAAGAAAATAGTGTTTCTCCTTTCACCTTTAGGGTTTTGGACCTAAAAGGAAAGAGACAATCCTCACACACTTCACTCAAGAACAAACCCTTGAGATCTCAAAAGAGAAAGAGATCTTGTAAGAGGGTTATCTTAAAGGCTAAATGAGATCTAATGAGGGGTTCACCACCAAGTTTAGACTTGGAAAAGACAATAAAATGCAATATGAAATACCAAACCCTAATTGAATACAAATTGTGTAAAGTGAAAATCCTTAATCTAAAAATGCAAAACTAAATAAATGCAATGAAAAAGACACACAACAACACCTCAAAAGATAGGCCTAGTTGAAACTAAACAAAACAACAAGAACGATTATACCTTTTCTTGTTTAGCTTGATGGAGTGGTTGGCCCTTGATGATGCTCTTGATGTGTGCTCTTTGATGACAATCTTGCAATAATGGAGGTGGTTGAATGATGAAAGATGGTAGGTGAGAATGCAAAATGGATTTTATGCTAAACACTTGAATGTAAGAGTGTTACAATAATGGCTTGGATGACTAGAAGGCTTGAAGGTAATAATAGCTTAGATGCTAAATCTTCAAATTCTAACCCATTTAACTTGAGGCCAAGACTCTCCATTTAAAGAAAAATGGACGACTGAGATTGACCCACTATGGACAAGATGAAGGGTTGTGGTGAGTTGAGGACTCACAAGCCCTCACATCTTGCCATGTGGAGGGTAAGATGGAAGAAGTACAAGGTGACATGGAAAACGCCATGTGGTCCCAAAGTACTTGCAAGTACCTTAGGCTTGAAGAGGATTTCCTTAAAAAGGGATTCCTTGTCCCCAAGTGGGGTTGAAAGTGACAAGTGAAGACTTTTAGAAAATCCACTCTTGTCACCATGGGGATTTGAAATGGTGTTGGAGAAATAAAAGTGAATTTTAAATTCACAAGCTTGGAAGAAACCCATGGATAAAACAAGGTCCTCCAAAAGGAGGTCCTTGTCCCATGTACTTGATGTGACCTATGAGAGGTCATGGGGAAGATAAATGCATGAGAGGAATAAATGGAATTTTTAATTCACATGGAGAAGAGGTCAAATCTAATAAGGTAAGTATCATGAAAGTTTGACTTAAGGACATGCTAGAAAAGGTAAGTGATTAGGATTAAGGTTGAAAGATTAGAAGAGGATTACCTGTGGTTAGTGATGATTAGGAGCCAACTTGCAAAAGTTGGAGGATGTGACACATCCTAATCATGGATTAGGGATGTGTCACATCCCTAACGATGGGATTAGGAGATGAATTAGGGTAAAGTGTGGATGAGATATAAAGTGAATTAAATAAGTGGGTTATTTATTTAATTCTTTGGAAGAAAGGGATAAAGGGGTAAGGTATTTAATTATTTAACTAAATACTTTAGGGATTTAGAAGACTTTAAGGGTATTAATTAAATAATAATAACATTTTTTAACTAATGTGGACAAAAGGCTATTTAGATGAAAAGGGTAAATTTGGCCAAATATAAGTGGTCAAATTTAGATGTCTACATTTTTCCCCTCTTTGAGATGGTGTTACGAAGTAGCATCATTTCAAAGAAAATTAAAACATAGCACCTAGAAGAAGATCGTTAGATTAAGAAAGATGCCTCGGTCATTCGAGGAGTGACTAGGAGGAAAGATGATGGGAATGAAGATTAGGGATTGAGGATGCCCCCTCGAGAGGACATGCGAGTTTAAGAGAACATGGGTGTGCTCTCGAAATGGATGAGATGAGGAAAGATTATATGGGGAAGATGATACAAAATTATGGATGAGAGAGAATGATAATATGAAGAGATAGAGGTAAGCACAAATAGATTTTAAGGACAAAGGTGATGGTGCCTCGGTCAAGCTACAAGCCAGGATGGACTGATGGTCGATGAAGTGTTGTTGATGAGGGAAGGATATATCCCAAAACAATACTAGGATAGGGAAGGAGTCATCTGGATGATGATGATGATGATAGTGTTATTGATGAGGGAAAGATACATCTTATAACAACACAAGGATAGGGAAGGATACATCCCGATGAGAGTGTTGTTGATGAGGGAATGATACATCCCATAACAACACAAGGATAGGGAATGATACATCCTGCCGATGATGATTGATGAGGACGGTGATTGGAGAAAAGCTTGTAGCAAGGCTGGGAACAAGACCAAAGATGTGATTAGATGATTTGTGCTAGATTGAATGGATTAGGATTGGATGAAGATGTGAGATGGTTAAAATGAATGAAGGTGATGGGGGTAAAGATGCAATGCAATGGACAAGAAAATGAAATGCAATTATAATGCAATTTTCTAGTTTTAGAGCATTGAATTTTGCTATAGCATAAGACACTAGGTACCATGGTATGTGGAACCAAGGTGGATTAGTGTCTAATGCATAAACAAACACAACAAACAAGAAGGCTATCCCAAGCACAAAAGATGCCCCAACATAACACAAGACCACAAGGATCTTGCTGGGTACTATGTGGGACAACCAAGAAGATAGAAGCAGACAAAAAGATCAAGATACACCCCTATGTTGACTAGTAAAAGCACACCATAATATGATAGATCATGGCGGCCTTGACAAGTGATGATAGGGACCTCAAATGATAAA
>CM021104.1:630588326-630611035 GCA_007115665.2 Sequoiadendron giganteum
GTGCATATACTTTGTTTTTTTGCTTCAATAATACCACCATGGAGGAGTGTAGTGTTACCAAGGTGATATAAAAATGGTGGTGGGGTGATAGGGCATGTAGTGATAGAGGATCATGCGATGAAGATGAGAGGATAACATTATTCTGATTAGGAGGGATGGGTGATAAGGGATCAGGAGAGGGATTAGGTGGTGTGGTAAGATCTAGATTTATGGAAGTGGGTGATAAGGGCTCATGAGATGGAGTGATTGGATCTTGGGTGTGAAGGGGATCATGGGATTGAGCGGACGAGCTAGTGTGATCTTTAGATAGGATGGTAGGATCAGGATTCGATTGAGGAAAGGAATCCTGAGATGGGATGGATGGAGTACTATGATCTTGGGATGGAGTGGATGAGATGGTAGGATCGAGATTTTGAGGAGGAGATATGCTTGTATGCTTTGGATCAAGCCCTTGGCATGGATCTTCGTATGTGGGAGGCATGATGATGAAGGAGTGTTGGAGGGACTCCTCAGGTGGGGGAGATAGGAGGATGGAGGATTCATGAAGGTCATGGGATTGAAGTTCGATAAGATTAGGACTAGGAGGAGTGGATTGGATGTCTCCAATGGATTGGGTGGATCTCACAGTAGAAGATGGGGATTCAATGGACTTAATGGGTGTGACATGCTCAACCATTTGGATGGTGTTAGGAATGGTAATGGTAGGGATAGGTGTAGGACAGAGGAGGGCCTCATCACTAGTGACTGTACATGATAGAGTGGGAGGGAATTGTTTCACAACATCAAGATGTGGATTTGGAGATGTCTCTTATGTCATGAGTCCTTGGACGACATTTGGAAGGGATGTAAGATTAGGTGGGGTGATGGGAATGGATGAAGGATTAGGGATTGGTGGATTAGGAGTAGATGAATAGATGGGATTGGATGAAGGAATAGGATTAGGGATTGGTGGATTAGGATTAGATGAGTGGATGGGATTGGATAGAGGATTAAGATATAATGTGGTAAAGGGGGAGTGATGCAAGAGGATGCGAATGATGAATTAAGATAGGAGGATGTGGATGCTGGATTAGGTTGGGAAGATTAGGATGGTGGGTAATAGTATGAAGATGTGGATGATAGATTAGGATAAGAGGACATTGATGGTGGATTTCTGTAGGAGAATGTGGATGATGGGTTAGGATGGGAAGATGTGGATATGAGATTAAGATAAGAGGATGTGGGTGGTGGATTATGATAGGAAGATATGGATGGAGGATTAGGATAACAATATGTGGAGGCTAGATTAAGGTAGGGATATTGGGATGGTAGATTATGATAAGAAGGTGTGGATGTTGGATTAGAAGGGGAGGATTGAGGCGGTGGATTACCATATGAGGACATAGATGGTGGGTTGGCATAGGAAGATATGAATGATGGATTAAGATAAGAAGATGGAGATGGTGGATTAGGATAAGAGGAATATTGGGATGGTGGATTATGATAGGAAGACATGAGTGTTGGATTAGGATTGGAAGATTGGGATGTGGAATTAAGGTAGAGGTATTGGGATTGTTGATGAAGATAAGGATATGAGTATGGGGATGGAGGGTTACTATAGGAGGATGTGGATGTTGGATAGGATAGAGGTTGAGAGAGAGGAAATGATGAATATGTCGATGGTGAGGATGCTAGATATCCCTTGTCAAGGGTAGTATAAGGACTGTTATTAGATGTAGATGAAGACATGGGGGGATAGTTTGAAGGAGTAGTTGGATTTGGGAGGCGATTGGAAAAATCTTGTTAGAAATGATAGAATCAAGGGGATCTATATTGAACTCTTCTTGATCAACAAGACTTTCATTATCGTCATCAACGCAGTTAGGATTCCTCTTGACTACTATTATTGGTCGTGAGAGAGGGGGATAAGGATTCATGATGGATACAAATTAGAAATAAAGACTAGATGATGGAAGATGACAAACTAGAGAAGGGATATAGGATGGATTGGAAGAAGATGGGGGAAGAGATCTTAAGATTTGGTTTGATATCAGAAGATCTTGGATATGGATGGACCAAAGGCTCAAATTGGGATTCGGGTTAAGCTTAGATTGGGATTGAATAAAAGCTCAGATTAGGATGATGGGATTAAAGATCAGATTAGAATTGGATTGGAGCTTAGATTAGGACTATATTAAAGCTCAAATTATAGTCTAGAATAGTTCAGGGGTGACAGGATTGAGAAAACTCAAAAATTAAAATTTTCATTTTTTTTTTCAATTTTTTCTATGTTGTAGTAAATCGCGTTTTCAGAGGTCTTCAGAGCGGAATTTGGGGTTGAAACTTGCGTCCGTCCCTAAAATTGGGTAGTCAAAGGCATGCTATTTTAGGGATTGAATTAGTACTTTAGGAGACCTTTTTGACTGTGTAAACGGTTTTGAATTATGAGCACCGAGTAGAAAGTTATGACCCCAACAAGTTGGGGTAAACAAATTCCTAGTTTTTTTAAAAATTTGATGGTTTGAGGATGAATAGGAAGAGGGGAAATGATTGGATGATGATTTTTGACTGAAGAGGGTGTAGGCTAATTGCGATATGAAGGATTGACTCTTTGGATGTGACGAACAAGACAAAAAGAAACTGAACGAACACTGAAACGAACCCGAACGGGGCCCTGGATGAAGAAGAAAAGGCAGATTCGCCCCTCTGTTCGGGGCCAGGTTGCTTTTCTTCTAGGGCAAGGTTGCCTTTTCTGGCAGGGCAAGGTTTCTTGTTTTGGCAGGGTAGGGTTACTTGTCAAGGCAGGGTCACCTGTTATGGTAGGGTAGGGTCGCCTATCGGGGCAGGGTCATCCAAACTTAGGTAGGGTCGCCCAAACTTGGGCAGGGCTGCCTGTTCTGGGGCATGGTCACCCAAATTTGGACAGGGTCGCCCAAACTTGGGCAAAGTCACCCAAACAAATTTTGGATTCGACTTAGTCTAGAAAAAAATCAGGTGGTATTGATAAACGGGGTAAACGAGCTTCCAAGATGGGCAAACGGGTGCACAAAATGAGTGAACGGATGCTCGAGATGGAGGAATGACACTCGAAATGAGAAAATGGGTGAATGGCTTCCCGGAATGGGTGAATGAGTGGTCAGAAAGAGGGAACGATGTTCGGAATGGGAAAACATATAACCGAAATGGATAGATGGATGGTCAGAATGGTTAAATAACTACCTGGAACAAGGGAACGACACTTGGAACTAGAAAATGGGCATTCAAAATAGGGTAATAGTTAATGAATGAAGGCTTAAAATGAATGTTCGGAGGGCAGGGTCACCCTTTTTAGGGCAGGTCTGCCCCTTTGAGGGAAGGGTGACCCAAACAGTGGGCGAGGTCGCCCAAACAGGAAAAACTGCTAAAATTTTGACTTGGACAAGAAAAACAACAGTTGAGACAGGGGAGCAGGGTCTCCCCTTTGAGGGAAAGGTCACCTATTTGAGGGCGAGGTCACCTCTATGTGTTGGTTTGAACCTAACTTAGTCAAAAATAGTTATGGCAGAGGACAGAAATGATAAGCAAAAGGCTAAAACTGAGTGACAATCACTGGTTTTTTACAAGAAGATAGTTCAAACAACACAAGCCTAGTTTTAGTGTTAAGGGTATGGTCAATATGATCCTCTATCTAGGTTGAACAAGGCATCTAAGGGCATCCTCGATATACACATGGTACGTGGGGCACAACCGTGAAACCAGCCTGTCTATAGGCGTGAGTCGGGAGCAGCCAACGAGATACTGGGAGCTCAGACAACTCTTCACATCTTGTCTAGGTATCACCCTAGCTTTGATGCTCCACCAGACATGACATGACTAGATTGAGGTATAACTTTCACCTCCTCCCTTTATATACCCCGTCGATACGCGTGGTTGGAATCATCCCTTGGGGTGATGAAATCCCCAAGCAGGCCCCTCTAAGAAAATAAAAAAGGGTACACAAAGGACTAAGTGGACTACGATTTCTATTCACCCAGGATCACCAAATGATGTAAGGGGATCGGATACATGAATAGTCCACTTGTGAAAACACAACAAACAAGTTTATTGACCCTTTAATTAAATCTATGTTCCTAGTTTAGAAATGAAAAAAAGAAGGAAAAAAAGATTTTCTCCACCTGCAACAAATCCATTAGTAGTTTCATTTTGTATGTCTTCAACAATCGAGTTGCACAAATGTTAGTAACGAAACACACTCACCAACAAACAGATGTTAGCAGGTCAGAAATAGTGAAAACAAGTCATAAACTGAATTCTGGAATGACAAAATTACTGCTTGTTTACTTGTTTTACCTCTGTTTCAGGCGTGGCCGCCTCTGTGTTTTGGGCAAGGCCGCTTGTTCGTGGACCTAAACCTGTAGAAAAGTCAGAAAAACTAAAAAACAAAAACATTAAAAATAGGGTTTTGGGCGGGGTCACCTGTTTGTGGGTGAGGTCGCTTGTTTCTGGGCGGAGTCACCGGTTTATGGATATGAACCTGCAAAAAGTCAAAAAACATAGAAAAGAAAAAATTGAAAATCTGGCTTTTTGGGCGGGGTTGCCCCTTTGTGGGCAGATTCGCCTCTGTGTTGCTAAATCTGCAAGATTTCAAAAAATAAAACATGTGAAAGTAATGGACCCATGACGTGGGTCCCACCGGGCGTGCCAGAAATGTGTGCAGTGAAAATCCTTAATCTAAAAATGAAAAACTAAATAAATGCAATGAAAAAGACACACAACAACACCTCAAAGATAGGCCTAGTTGAAACTAAACAAAACAACAATAAAACAACAAGAATGATTATACCTTTGCTTGTTTAGTTTGATGGAGTAGTTGACCCTTGATGATGCTCTTGATGTGTGCTCCTTGATGGAAAGCTTGCAATAATGGAGGTGGTTGAATGATGGAAGATAGTAGGTGAGAATGCAAAATGGATTTTATGCTAAATGCTTGAATGTAAGAGTGTTGCAATAATGACTTGGATGGCTAGAAAGCTTGAAGACAATAATGGCTTAGATGCTGAATCTCCAAATTCTAACCCATTTAACTTGAGGCCAAGTCCCTCCATTTAAAGAAAAATGGATGGTTGAGATTGATCCACCATGGACAAGATGAAGGGTTGTGGTGAGTTGAAGACTTACAAGCCCTCACATCTTGCCATGTGGAGGGTGAGATGGAAGAAGTAAAAGGTGCCATGGAAAAGGCCATGTGGTCCCAAGGTACTTGAAAGTACTTTGGGATTGAAGAAGATTTCCTTAAAAATGAATTCCTTGTCCCCAAGTGGGGCTGAAAGTGACAAGTGAGGACTTTTAGAAAATCCACTCTTGTTACCATAGGGATTTGAAATGGTGTTGGAGAAATAAAAGTGAATTTTAAATTCACAAGCTTGGAAGAAACCCATGGATAAAACAAGGTCCTCCAAAAGGAGGTCCTTGTCCCATGTACTTGATGTGACCTATGAGAGGTCATGGGGAAGAGAAATGCATGAGAGGAATAAATGGAATTTTTAATTCACATGGAGAAGAGGTCAAACCTAATAAGGTAAGTATCATGAAAGTTTGACTTAAGGACATGCTAGAAAAGGTAAGTGATTAGGATTAAGGTTGAAAGATTAAAAGAGGATTACCTGTGGTTAATGATGATTAGGAGCCAACTTGCAAAAGTTGGAGGATGTGACACATCCTAATCATGGATTAGGGATGTGTCACATCCCTAACGATGGGATTAGGAGATGAATTAGGATAAAGTGTGGATGGGATATAAAGGGAATTAAATAAGTGAGTTATTTATTTAATTATTTGGAAGAAAGGGATAAAGGGGTAAGGTGTTTAATTATTTAACTAAATACTTTAGGGATTTATAAGACTTTAGGGGTATTAATTAAATAATAGTAACATTATTTAACTAATGTGGACAAAAGGCTATTTAGACAAAAAGGGTAAATTTGGCCAAATATAAGTGGTCAAATTTAGATGTTTGCACAAACTAATCCGAAATTACCTAGAAAGATGAGTAAAATGCAACAAAAAGCTATAAAATGTAGAAAGTGTGCACCTAAGAAACTAGAAATGGCAGAATGGAGATGTGGATCATTGAAAATTTTGTTGTCAATGTTGATTGGGACTCATTCACTAAGCTAGGCGAATTAGTCCTGCTTTTAGGAAAATGTGTAGATATAGGTTTCAACCAAAAGGGTATCCGGATATGTGAAAATCTCTGTTAGGCATGTATAGTGGGACTCATTCAACACTTGTGGCGAACTAGTCCACTTTTGCTTTTTCGAAAGTTTGGGACTTGATTATGTTCCTCTCAGTTTACTATGCTATTTTGACTAGTTTTTAGATCTGAAACTGCAAATTGCCACATTTAGGTCTTCTCCAAGTTTCTCCAATGCTTGATGACAACTTTTGCAACTTTGATCACTTGACAACTTTTCTCCAACTTTTCTCCTTGCAAAATCTACAACCTAGCCCTATAAATCACACACAAAGGAGAGGAAAAATGTTGTGGGGTTAGTGAATAGGAGTTTACCTTGGTCAAACCCCTTGTTGGTAATTAAAGCTTGAAATGAGAGCAAATATGAATCTAGAATGATGAATGAACAAATAGAAATATTGCAACTCACCAAACCCTAGCAATAAGGTGATACAAATATGTTTGAAATGGCTGCAATGGATGTGGTTCTTGACTCTTGCTTTATTGATGTTGATCTTGCTTGAAACACTTGCTTGAATCATAAACTCTATATCATAATTGTTAGCACAATAACAAACATGATGAATTCAATCTTTGACATGATGATTGACACTTGAATGCTCTAAAATGCTTGATAATATGCCCTTGAAATGCTCTTGAATGCTCTTATAAACTCTCTTGAATGCTAGGGGTTGAATATGAGCGAAAGAACCTTGTATTTATACCCAATTATGAAAAAATTCCTAAAATTACAACACTACATGCTGACATCAAATCTAGGAGAATAAAATCCCACCGAAATTTTGAATTAAATTTGAATTTGGGCCCATCAAACATAATGTATGGGACCAAAAATAAAAAATTCTTGGAAATGTGTAAAAATTGGTTCGAAGCCAAAAGATCCAGGTGGGACCCATTCACCCAAGGTGGTGAATGAGTCCCAAATCCCTAAATCTATGTCACACAAGCCAGAAACACCTGAACAATGATTGGTTACTGGTTGGTGTTAGGATTATCCTCAAAAAGATGTAATAAATGAGGCTTGTGGATGCAAAATAAGGCCAATTAAAGCATAAGAAAGCCCAATTATTAACGACAATCCTAGAGAAGTGTGAAAGTGTGTTACAACACCTCAAATAAGGCAAGATTAAGGTTGATTTTAATTAAAAAGAGGTACATTAAGCCCAGTTAATTGATAAAACCCTAGAAAAGTGTGAAAGTGTGTTACAACACTTCACAACACTTTAGCAAGGCATCATTAAAATCCATTAGTTCACAAGGGCCCAAGACCTAATGCAAATGTGTCATCCACATTACAACATTAAATTAAGGAAAAATTAAGCCAAATTCCACAAGGAGGGCCCAAATGAGTGTGAAAATGTAAAGGGATCCATTTTTATACACTATAGAGGCCATACCGCCACCTCACAATAGTCCATGAAATGGCTAGCAGTAGAGCGAGGGTCATCTCGCCATCGTACAATGGTGATTGGAGAGGTTGACAGGTGTGTTGGCCATCCTTCTACCTCACGATGGTCTAAAAGATGACTTGCGGTGGTGTGGGATATCCTACTGTCCCACGACAATCCATGAGGAGGCTTGTGGTGGTGCGGTATAGATCCCTCAGTCTCGCAATGGTGAAATGAGAGAGTCTATGGTATGACACTAGGATGTGGTATAGTGGTGAATCCACTATCCTGTGAAGGTTAGTCTAAGTGGTTGTGGTGTAGCGGTGGTTGAGCGCAATAATATGCGTACCAAAGTAAAAATTAGAATTCGAAGAGACAAGATTTCAAGTCTCTTTGATATTTCGATAGGAATTCGACAGAGATAGAAGGTAATGATGGTTATGTCATTTGTGACCATTTTTCTGTTATGGGAGTTGGAACAATGGTTTCTTGGGATTTCTGAGATGTATGCATGAATGCTATATAGTGCATTGTAACAGTGTGAAGTTTTGATCAGAGTGAATGTAATCGAATTGCTATCAGATTTGTTTTGTGAATTAACACCTGAAAGAGAACAACTCTATACTTGTATATAATTTATATTTTACTGTAATACAAGAGATCTCTGCTTTAGTGTGTGGGTATTTTCCTGAAAGGGTTTTCCCACGTAAAATCTAGTATTCATTCTTTATTGTCTATTATGTTATTCATGTATGTGCATCTTAAATGAACTGTAATTGCAAGTTTTGAAATATTTTATGTATCTCTCTCCTTAAGATTAGTATTAGGGGGGCATTTTCCGTAGTTTGTTTTTCTTTCATTAGATGAAGTGAGGGAAACATGAAAACTTATAGATCCACATTAATTATCCCTCTATTTTATGTTTTGATCCCTCATTTGTCTACTATCTTGACAAGGATAAGGGTACACATGGAAAATGATAGTGCATACATGCCTCTCAAAAATAAAAAAGAGGACATGCATGCTGATTACAATTAATTCAATGCTTTATTAATCTATTAGTCTGAGTCTTTATCCTACATGTTGACCTATATTAGCATCTTTTTTTATTTGTCAACTAATGATAGATCCATGTATCCCCACGTAGATAGACGCATACACGTGCAAGCTCCAAATGTCATACACAAGAACTTTACCCATCAATTTTCAAGTAAGAAGTAATAAAGCTTTATAATATGAAACAAATACTTCTTAAAACTATGATGAGATGGGCAAAGTAGTGTGAATGTAGATTTGATTTTTTTATCACTCATTATATTTAAACACTCTTAACCTGGCACATATCTAAAAGACTACTTTTACTTTGAATGCAACATCCCATATAATTAAGACAATCAATTGAATTACATGCTAAAATGCAATTATATATTAAAATAGGCGTTCTCATTATGAGAATAACCAAGGAGTCAATTGTGATTATAATATCTAGTCTTACCACATATTTATACTATATATTCTAAATAAATAGTTCAAATGTAAATAAAAAATAACCAAATGTTGATAAAAAATGGACCCATACTTGAACACATGATAACCTCTAAATGTTATATAAAAAAAACATAAATACATTCATGAAGAAGTGAAATAAGTATTTTTTTGTTTCAAATAAAATATCATAACTATCCACTATAAATGTATCATTTACAAAATAAAATGCTAATTTAATAAAATAAGACACTCATTTAAACAAATATTGTTATCATAGTGAAAACATATTGTTCTTATGTGTACAACTATTGGGGTAGCAATGTACAAGCATTGGAGTATTTTATATTAATAGATTGTGTTATCACAAATATAAAATGTGAGTACAACAAATAACATGTATTTTCTCATTAAATATGAAAGATTTTTTAAAAAAAATAGTGTTCAACTATTGATCCATTTTTGTTTGATATAAGTTGTATCTTAAATAATTATGTGTTGTCTTTATAACAACAAATAGTTTTTTTTGTGTTCAACTATTGGTCCATATGTGTTGAATATAAAAGGTAGACATATCAAAAATTTATGATTATCCATAGGTATTTGGTCCATTTAGGTTGTATATTAATTTTATTTTAAATAAAAATATGATATTCTAAAAGCAACAAATAATATATTTTTGTTCAATTATTAGGGGTCCCATGATTAAATTTTGGTCGAACTTTTTAAAAGTCAAATTTTAGACACTTCTCAATAGATGTGTTGATGTGGTGAGTTGCATGATGAATCACACCTCCAAACTTTAATTATAGATAAATAAGAGATTAGTCTACATTTCAAAAAAAAAAAAAGTTCTACGATATTCCAATCAATTGTTATATATTGACAACGTTAACCTACACGACTATTGCCCCTCTCCCCTATTCTTTATGGAACGCCCAACTAAGCTTACCTAAAAGTGCAGATCTTATCACATCATGCAACTAAAAGTATTAATATACTTTTACTTATTACTGACTGAATAATCTGGACATTCGGTCAGTAGCAAGAAAAAAACGTTTATGGGAAGTCAAGTCACGTCAGAAACTAAAAGAACTAATATACTCGTACTTATTTGCTCAGCCCACTAAAAGCTATTAATATTAGTCATTAACTTACCAGTACTTATTTGGTGTAGCATTAAAACTGTCAACATTAATAATTAATATGTCTATGCTTGTTTCAGCGGCCATTAAAATCTACTCACTGTTGTAGTTAATAGAACTGTACTTATTGGTCAGGCACAATAAGCTATCAACAGCCATAAATTAATATACCTGTGCATATTTGGACATGCTCTTATTAGGGAACGCGCCCAAGGGAGAATGCAAGGTTTGACGTGATTATTCTACACAAACTTAAAGCAATTGTTTGCTTCTGATAGCTTTTAGTTCTTAATACTTTAAGCAGGTACAAAGTTATGAATGGAAGCCTCCAGCCTCCAGTCAAGGTAAGAACAATAAGAAGTTTTCAGTCATTAAATTTTTGTAATTAATATTTGTAATTTAAGAGGTGTAAGGAATGTGTCGATAGTAAATTTAAGAGAAGTTGATGTATTGTTTATGGAATTCGATTGTGTCGAAAGTTTTTAGTATCAATGTTTTGGATTACACTCTATGATCTTCTTGCTCTCTTCCATCTTAATCATGGATCACGGAGTGCGATCCGAAACGTTGATGGTAAAAACTTTCAATGTAATTAAATCCACAAGCAATACAAAACTATGATATGGATTGTGGAAACTTGATATCAAAATTTAAGAGAAGTTGAGAAGATTAGGAGGATGTGAAAGAATTGGGAGAATCACTACGATGAATACTCAGAATATATCATTTAATAATTTTTTATTTTTTTTTAAACATCAAGAAAGTTAATGAATTATATTTTTAGAGTGGAATAAAGGCCATGTTTGTTGTAATCAAATTGTCTAAAATGACTTAAATAACTCTTGTAAAGATGGTGTACATGCCAAAAGGATATATAACAAACTATGATAATTATGGTAATTGTCATGTTTGCCTTAAAAAATAAGATCACTAAATCACCACTTGCTCTATGCCTTCATTATTGACAATATAAATGTTTTTGTGATTTTATTTGTCATTCCATCCTCTGTATCAAAACACTCTCCATCACCACATCTTGGAATGTTGCTTCTCCTTTCTAATAAAGGGATCAAAGCACTCTCCACGCTTAGTATTCAATCATATGCTCTAGATAAATATCAACACTTTAGTTTATGAACACATTAACTGAACAAACACTATCAACATACATATATAGATTGATATAATATAAAATGAGATTTCTTCCCAATTATTTATTGCCCCAAGCTTCACTCCATGCATAAAAGCAAGATTCCCAAGGAAGCAAGGGTTGCATGTCCTATTGATTGGGAGTATCTTATATACGTAGGGGTCATTCGTGAGTGAGCTCCTTATTAAGAATGACATGTCTTCTAATGAAAATTATATATTTTATAAATATAATAGAATATTGTAGGTTGTGGTGAGGATGAAATCAAATACTTGCTTACAACTTTAAACATCATAGGCTAAGAAAGGAATTTAAGTTAGAGTCAATTTAAAAGGTGATTGTAGTATATAGCCAAATTATATGTATATCAAAATAACTTTATAATGAACTCATTTTGGATATTACAAAGCATTGATGTGGACCATAGTATATAGTCAAATTACATGTATATCAAAATAACTTTATAATGAACTCATTTTGGATATTACAAAGCATTGATCTGGACCATATGTGACTACATAAAATCTAGTTTGGTAGCTTTCTTTTTAAAAAATAATTCAAAAGTTTATATCTCAATTTTTTGAACTATAAACTTTAAATGTTAGGTTTTAATTATTTCTTGACTGGGAAGATAATTTATACAAAGAAATTACAAGAATGGTATTTTGAAGTGAAATTAATGAAGGTAAAAATAACAAAGTAGGTAGAAATCAATAATTACTGGTGTTTGTATATCATGTTTGGGCCTCTAGTCATCAACTACATAGGGTGTTTTTGAAAAGAAAGAGTATATTTGAACACTCAATGAAAAAATTGAGCAAGTTTGAGGGATGAATGAAAGGCTTAGCAACTGATGCATGTTGTAATGGTTGCTTTTATTCCATAAACTCAATATAACTACTTTTTAAAAATGAACAAGAACATTGAGAGTATTTAAAATAAATCTATAAATATTTAGAACAAATATCCTAAACAGAAGTGGTCATGGTGAATTGTTGCACATGAAATAATCTACACATGCATTTTAGTCATAAATATGTTAGTTGATTGTCTTGTCCACTTTAAGTAATGAAGGCCATCTTAAATAAAGATCACACCATTTCACACAAGAAAAAATGAATAGTAATTTTTTTCCAAATGTTAAAATTACAGATTATTCAATTCATGAGATAAATTGTACTTTAGAAACATAAATAAATGTCAATTTTTAAATATTTATCCTATTTATTTAATATTAAAAGAAATCTAAATTTATATGTATTTACTCTAAAAATATTAAAAAATGGTTTTATTTTTAAATCTAATTTCAATTTGATACTCCCCTCTATCATATTGAATTGATAAAGTTCAATAAAATATTATGTAATTTATGTAAAATTTAGCATACATATCAATTTCAAACATGGACAACTAATCATTCTTTGAAAATGATATAATGGTGTTATGATAAAAGGGAGCACAATTAGGTATTTATAATGTATATATTTTTAAAATTTCATTGCTTTTAAACTATATAATAATATTTTTTAATAATACTATAATTTTTTTGAAGTAATAAATATCCATCCTATTTTTGTTATTTTGATTATGTGTATTGCTTATCGTAAGATATTTATTATGAAAATAATTATAGATTTGGTAAAAAAATAATTATTCATGTTTAAATAATAGAAGTCTAAGCAAACAGATACAACTAAAAAGATATGTTCAATTTATTTTAAATAGAGATCCAACTCTCCAATAATACTATAATTACTTTTCAAGATACAAATTCAATGCCTTGTATGCAACATTAATCACATTTGATGTCACTTCCCCTACCCCATTTTCTATCATCTTAAAAAGGGCTATAGTATAATATACTAGCAATCACACCTTGGTGTGCAATGGGTATGTTGAAGGGGTGTGATGGTCTTACTTTAAATAAAATATTATAAATAAAAATAAATTATATTTAAATTATAAAAATTATAATTTTTTTTTAAAATTTTTTATATTAAAAGTTACAGGTAAAATTAAACATTAAATTTTTTATCTATTCATACTTCATGTTTATAGTTGTAAATAGATTTATTGCCTCATCTTGATGACAAATGTTTATATTTTTAATATCATTTATATAGATTTTATTGCCTCATCTTTACTTTATTTTATTTCCCTTTAATTCAATTATTACAATTCTCCACTATACTTGGGTTGATAAATAGGAGGAATGTTATGCCAATGAAATTAAGAATAATAAGCTTTGCATTTCTTATGTCTATGGTACATGTCGACTTTAATGCTATTGCATTGTGGAAGGTTGATTGTATGCTCGTGGTAATATTCAAGCTTATGGGATCTTAGTTTTGGTTTAGTGGTTTTATTCAATAGTGGATAAGATGTCTTAAAAGAAAATTTGTCACCAAAATTTTATTTAGCTTCTAAGAAATAAATTACATGGAAAAATAGTCTTATTTTATCAAATATTTTAACATGGCATTGGCATTATAGATTCATTGTTTAAATTCTTTTGGCTATAAGTGTTATTATAATTATAGGGAAAAATAATGTTACATTTGAATATCACTGTAATTGATCATTATTATGATTTTTTTTGTCGGTTTTACATATTTCAAATTTCAACTCTAATATGCTAAAATTATCATGAATACTACTATAATTAGTCTTTGAATCAATCCTACCTTATATGGAAACATGTGACAACACAAGATTTCATTCCACCCTTCCAAATCTCTATTTCTTATATGCAATGCCCACACAATATAGCTGATCGGCTAAAAATAATATTTCCTCTTGATGTAGTCAATTTTTATTATTTTCTTATTGAATCCTAGATACCATGTAGATAAGAAACTTGAAGCAATTATGAAAACCTAAAACAAAACATGGGACACAATCTTCAAAATTGTTCAATTTGAAATAAAAGATCATATTAAGAATATCATATAAAATAAGCTAAGAGCATAAAGAATTCTTCTTCTGAATCAATCCCATGGTCACTAAAATCTCTTCCTTCTTTAAGAAAAATCTAATTCCATTAAGGGTAAGTGCATGGAAATGAGAGACAAAAGGGGGTGAAAAGTGGACATTTTTACCTAAAATTAGCTAAACATGAACTTGGATGAGTAATTCAAAGATTTGTAAACTCAAAATTTGAAGATATAATAAAAACAAGAACTGTAGTACTATTAATCTAGTTTTTAAACTACTACATATTTTTAAAAATAGTTAAAGTTAAGGGGGTGGCATGCTAAGCACACAATAAAATGTTACTATATTTATCAATAAAATATAACATATTATCTAGCGTACACCCCCTATTTTTTGTTGTATTTCATATTTTTAAAAATTATTTGGCAAAAATATAGCTAAAAGTGGATGCTAAATTTTTTGTACTTTTTTTTATTTTTTATTAAATGTAGTTTGTTGTGAGTTTTCAAATTGGACGCATCTTAAAAATTACATAATTGAATATACAAGTCTAATAACTTGCACAAAACTAATCTAAAATATACTTCTTTTTTGAATGTATATAGAATGAAGTGTAGAACAATCCCGTATTAAAAAAAATAGACAAGCAATTAAAATGTTATATAAAAAATTAATATTTGTGTATTCGAAGAATACAAAGACACTCTTCAAAGAAAATAAAAATAAAAATCTCAATTTATTCAAAATACTAAAAAAATTATATGGCTAGAAAGATAAGAAGTAGTTGTTGAAAATATTGTCATTGATGTCAAAGAAGAAAATATTGTCATTGATATTATTGTGGTTGTTAAGTTTTAATTAAGTAAAAAGATTACCGTATACTAGTTTACCCCCCTTTCTGTATAAGTATGTGTTCATCAATAGTTCATCATTTTGGTGGTGGTTTCTTGAAAAACATGTAACACTAATGAGGTTGGAGTTTGAATTTATTTTTTTATGTTAAGAACATGAAATTGGGAGCCAAAAGATATATCCAACCTTTGGGTCAGTCCACAATAATGTGTCCCACTTCTTGGTCAAAGTAGGACATTAAAATCAATAATTTCCACCAAATTTTTCCTTTCTGAAACCTATAGCAACTAAACCATTAATAATTTGGAGATGATGTGAACTAATGTTTTGTGAGGATTTGTGTTTAGATTCTAAATATATATTTTTATAAAAAAAGAAATAAATTATAATTTTTTTTACATAAATTTTAATAACTTGTTTTTATAATAAACAACATTTCTGAAAAGTGGTGTTTGTGTCATAAAACAATTTTTTTTATTGAAGCGAAAAAATTATAATCTTTTTAAAGTATAGATTTGTAACATCAATATCTAGTGCATAGATATTTTTCATAATTTTTTGTTGCATTTTTTCAATTAATTTTTGAAATCAGAGTAATTATAATTTAGACATAGGTGTATGTTGTTATGCATAACTAGTTTTGTATACATTCATTTTTTTTCTGCAATAAGGACATCAATATGTTTGACACACATATTAAATTTGTGGTAATGGATTTAGAGTAGCTCATGTTGAGTCAGAGAAACATAACTAATTCACCCAATTTTTTGGGTTCTAAGAAAGGATGGAGTTTTACAAGGATATTTCCAAGTGATGCCTTGCCCTCTATATTAAACATGAAGAAGAATGAAAGGATTGTATGACATTGGTAGAATACATGAACCACCTTCTATTTGAGAAGGTTTTAAAGGAGGTCAAGGAAGAATATGGGTTATAATTGAAAGAAATAATAACCATTCCAAGCTATGCCCTTGAATTTCAATACATGTAAGTGACAATCCACACATAAAAAATTAAAATTATTGTCACCACTCAAAGTAAAACCCAAATGATAGATTTCAATTAACTTTGTTTAGTCAAAAGGGGTCATGGCAATGGAAAACATGGATAGAATACATGTCACAAAGAACTAATTTTTGTTGCTACTTTTCCTTAAAGTTGCACCACTTTCTCTTCAAAACCATAAATTACTTCATATTAGGATCATTAGCCATGTGAAGAGCATACTCCTTTGATGAAAACCACATAAACATTGTTGTCAACCCATCTACATCTTTGGTTTTTATTCTACATCATTCTTTGCATGAGGCATTTGAGCAACTCTCAAAGATTTCACCATTATCTTTGGATCTTTTACATCATTTAGAGACTTATATTCTTCTCATATGGGAAGATTTCATGCACCTATATATAGTTTGTCTTCTTCCACAAGGAAGAAATGTTGTTTGACATTTAGGGGTAACATTTTACATTCTTCTTCAAGCATCACTTAGCACTGTAGGTCCTATAATCTTATGGGGGGCTCCATAGTCTCTCTCTATCTCTCCTATGGAGGTAATATTTCTTGTACTTATGTGAAAGAATTAGTCCTTGGGGGTCACCATAAGTCCTTTTTCCATCTTCTTCACATGTACATTTTATTTCATTGTATCATTTATTTTTTGGAGAGGGGTTTTTATTTCCCATTAGATTTTTCTCCTTTATTGGACACTTTCTAATAAATTTTTACATGAGTACCTAACTTGACCTAGTATCTGTGAATATAAATTTCCCCAAGCTCTCTTTTGGTTATTTTATTTTTTCTAAGTACCGGCCACACCCATCTATTGAAAACAAAATCGGGTTCCTTCTTCAAGGCTTTATTCGAATGTTGCCACTTGTCAGTCGGGCGCTCCTCGCAAGGATCCTTTCCTTCGCTCTTCCAACAGCCCCCGCCATGCTTCCATGTGTCAGCAATTCGCACTCTTCAGTGTTTCTTCCTGTCGCTTCCCTATTGGGCCCCGACCACATACCACGACACACATTCCTTGACGGCCACCACCTACAACATAGTATGTATGGGAGACCTCCACGTGTCTTCACCGCACAAGATTTCATCGCAAAGAGGGAGGAATGAACCTCGGGCCCCGACTTCTTGCAACATGGATCTTCTAAAGGTTTCATCGTGCTGGGGTATGAAGCAAACAACAACCTCACCACAATTACCATGTGTTATAACTGCCGTCATGAGTGAGCGACACATGTTGACACTTTGTTCTACTGGGACCACTGCCATCATTCACAGGGGATGCATCTGGCACTAGGGTGACCTCATTCATGGCTCAAATATTTTTCCGTTGCAACGGCTGGGGAAATCATTACTATATGCATCATTTCTCATGATCAAGGGATATTTTCTATTACTGGCTCACTAGGTAGTGGGATTTTTATTATAAATACCGCTTCTTTCAAAGTGAGGGTTCATAATTGACAGAGAAATTTGTGGAAAGACCAGGCCTTTTACTATTTTTAGATTATTGTAAAAGAACTCACAGATTGTGCCATTGTTTAGCCTTTCTGTTTTCTTAGGCTATTTGATAAAATTTATACTATGCCATTATTGTATTGAATGGTTTATTTGCAAAACTTCTATAATTTTAATGCAAGATTGCTGGTTTAGATCATGTCTTTGACTCCTCTTTTTAGTGAATGTGTATGAAGATTATTTTATGTCATTGGATGAATCATTTAGGCTTCTATCTTTAATTTATGTCATTCTAGGACATAGCAGATTGCTAAACGAGCCCTTAAATCACATCCAAAAGATAGATTTATCATGCCTTACATCTAAATCTTGGCGCATCACCCTAGTTAGATCTTTTATTTTTATATCTTCTTCATTTTCTCATTCAAAACCCCAATTACTGAAGAAGCCAACTTCTTTAAAAATCCGGAGGTCACTCAGTTTAGTGCAATAGGTCCCCCCTTTAACTGAGTTTCCCATAAAGGCCATTACATTGTCAATTTTTGACATCAATAGTTTCTTTTTTTCTAGCATGTCCGGTGGGACAACTTGAATGTACCTAAATCAAAAGAGGGTGTTTGATCCAATGACCTGTTACTAGGTCTCAAACAATAAATAATCCTGGCTTTTTAGTACCTCCGCTAGTAACAACATGAACCCGAACTCTCCTAGTAAACGTTTCAATCCCTCCCCCAGCCATGTTGCAAATCACAAACTAAAATTATGTGGCTTGGGATGCCGAAAGTCCCCTTGTAGCACCAGTTGCACCCACCGTTTGGGCCCCTATCCTGGTCTCTGCTCTAAAAGCTATTCCTAAGTTTATCAAAGATGGCTCAAGAACACCATCTGAACATCTACAAGATGTGGAAGACATGTGTTTGGTGCACAAAGTTACAGATCAGAACACAGTGTCGAGGTTGCTTGTAGTTTCTTTCAGAGGAAAAGCATTAGATTGGTATCACACTCTACCAACTAACACTATCAGTAATTGGGATCAGCTCGAAGATCCTTTCTATGAAAGATTCTTGAATGGTGGAGATAGGTCTTTGCTATATCATCAGCTAGCAACAATAAAGCGGGCCCCATCTGAAGCCATGAAAGACTTCAACACCTGGTTCCATACAACCTGATAGAGAATCCAAACTTCTATCTGTCCATCGACCGAGTTGGTGTTCATGTTCTACTTGAAATCCATCAACACCAATATCTCAATGATGATCCAGTCACTCAGCGAAACCACATTACCAGATGCATACAGTGTAGTAGTTAAGGCAGAGAACAATCTGATCGACATTGGGAATTTTCCACCTCGGCCCATCATGTCGATATCTCCTGAAGTATCAAATCCCACCTATGAGGTTCCATCTACTAGCACACCCGCACCGCCCCCGTCTATGTACACATATCCAAGTGCACCACAAAATGTTGCTTCGAAGGACGAGATGAGCGACATAAAGCAAATGTTGCAAAACCTAGAAAATGAAATTACCACTATCAAGTGCAACCAAGCCACTCCTCCAAGACCAACCTACCAAATTTATCAAGGCAGAAGACCCTCCTGCCAACATAACCAATATCAAGGAGCTGGATGCAAAAATCTGTAGACTCAAGCAACTTACCAAATAGTACCCGTACGTACTCCGTTGGGAGCTACTCAAGCAAGTACAAGCAAAGAGATGACCGCAGGGCAAAACAACCTCGTCGAAGATATCAATCCCTAGTGCTTCCCCTACAATGATGCACATATGCCTCAAAATTTTTTGCGTGGCAATTTACAACAAAAATTTGTAGAATAGTGCAACCAAGGTGTGTCGCCAAATTCAGGAGGCTACACATATGCCTCTCCACAAATGGAGAATGCGGTTCTTATTGCACAGATGCAAGGAATGTCCTTGGAGCTAGAGAATGACATTGCTCCCGACCATGCCCTTTTCTCATGGATGGAAGGTGAAGAAGTAGTGTTCACCTATGAGGCATCCACATCGGAGACCCTCCAAGTGCATTCCGACTACAACACTCGATCAAAAAGAAGATTCACAGGTGGACCAGTCACTTTGCAACCTAGAAGCGTCCCAGACCAACCCCTTGGTCCTTTCACAATTGCTCCGCAACTGTAGCCGCACAAGGAGATTGTTATAACCAGGGCCAAAGAACAAAATCCTTCGAATCTTTCACCTTTCAATGTAGTGGAACAATTGAAGAAATATTCTGCTAATGTATCCCTTTGGGATATCTTAGCTATTCTAGAGAAAAAGTCATTGTTGTAGAAGGCCCTCCAAGAAGATGCAGTTGTTCAATCGATAGAGCAATTTCTCAAAGAAAAGGCTACAGAACTATCGCCTCTGGCCAAATTTCTCGCAAATACTATAGAGGAGACCTCTACTGAAGTCAAAGAAGAGAAGTTGAAATCCAATCCCTTTTTCTTAACTCTCATTGTGGGGAAGAAACTGCTACATAATTCCATGATTGACTCTGGTGCTAGCACTACAGTCAGGCCTAAGCAGATAGCTGAAGCCTTAGGACTCCGCTATGAACCCTTAAAGAGGGGGGTTATGCAGCTAGATGGGAACAATGTCGAAACTGTAGGTTTCATAAAAGACCTCCCCTTGAATTTATTCTCCTTTCCTAGCATCACAGTGCTGCAAGATACTGTGATCATAGATGTTCCTCGCATGTTCGGCCTTTTTCTATCCCGAGAATTCACTTCAAAGATAGGCGTGTACCTCTCTTTGGACTGGTCGCACCTGATCCTTTGGGCTAAGCATGGAGCTAATTTAATGAAGATAATATCAGAGCCTCTACATTCGAAGCACGTAGCTAATGAAGCCATGATCAACTTCGAGGCTGCTCATACTTCTTTCACCAAAGAAGAAACTTATGGTATTGAGCTACTAGAAGATGAGGAGGTAACCAGAGACCAGACCGATCGAGAAGAGGTCCTCTAGAGCGAGTATTTAGACGTTGATCCTTTCAACAACTATCATGCTATTGGGTTGGGCACGTACATCATCTATGATGAGGATCAAGAGATCTCGAAGGTAGTGAAGGACCCTACGGCCGAACAAGCCTCAAAGCTTTGGGTGTTGCACTTTGACGGTGCAAGATGAAAAGTTGGTGCTGGTGTCGAGATATGCTTAACATCCCCAACCAATGAAGATATTCTTAGATCTTTCTACTTCTAGTTTTCTTGCTCAAACAATGAAGTCGAATATGAGGGTCTTATGCAAGGTCTAAGCCTCGCAGAGCGAATAAGTGTCAAGCAAATAATGGTGTTCGAAGACTCCAAACTTATAATCAATCAAGTTAGAAACATCTCTGCTGCAAAAAATGTTCACATGAGATCTTATAGACATAGGGTATGAGACCTCATCGAAGGTTTCAAGGCTTTTAACATCCAGTCGGTGCCTAGGGAGAAGAATTCAACTGCGGATCGCATGGAAATGATAAGATCTAAATTCAATCCTATCTCCGACTTGATTAGGAATGTACACTCTATGCGAGTGATGATCCGACCCTCCATTCCAGATAACGATCAAAGCTGGAAAGTGTTCGAAAGTGATGAACACATCGCCTCATTCATTCAACAATCAAGAGAGTTCACCAATCAGCTTCAACCAAAGATTGAAGAAGCATATGAAGGACAAATCATTCAGTTGAGAACAAACAAAATTTTGGAAGGGTTGCTCACTCTCAAGAATCTGTTTGACTGTGATGATGTGAGGAATGATAGGAGAAAGTTTGTGGCAGACCAAGCAGACTACACCGACCTTTAGGTCAGAGATGGAAGAAAACTAAAGGTCGGGAAAGAAGTTTCGTAGTGTGACAAGGATAGACTCATTCACTTCTACGAAAAATACAAAGGGGTCATGGTTTGGTCTTATGATGACCTCAGGGGATATGATCTCAACATCATCCAACATGCCATCGAACTAACAAAAGGTACTAAACCTGTTTAACAAAAATAGAGGCCCATCACCCAAAGATTGAAGCCCTAATGTCACAAGAGCTAAGGAATCTGATCCAGTCCAAGATTGTGTTTTCAATCAAGCACAGTACGTGGGTATCTAACCTCATTTTGGTCTAAAATAAGAACAGAGACATTCATCTCTGTGTCGACTTTCGTGACCTAAACAAAGCATCACTAAAAGATCATTACCCTTTGCCTTCCATGGAATCAATCTTGCAGACTTTGGCAAGTTCAAAGATGTTTTCTTTGTTAGATGGCTTCTCGGGCTACAATCAGATCTGGGTTAATGAAGAGGACCAACACAAGACAATGTTCACCACCAAGTGGGGAACATTCACATATGCTAAGATGCCTTTCGACCTATCAAATGCGGGAGCCACTTTCCAACGGGCAATGGGCATCGCTTTCAGTGAACTGATCAACAAAATTGTCCTCATCTATTTAGATGATTTGACTGTATTCTCAAAATCTAAAGATGACCATTTTGATAATCTAGAAGTGGTTTTCAAAAAATGCCAAGAGTTTGAGGTATCCCTGAACCCGAAAAAATGTGTCTTTGAAGTGTCACAAGGAAAATTATTGGGACATGTGTCCAAAGAAGGAATAGCTATTGATCCTGAAAGGGTGAAAGCAATTAGGGAGCTTCCCCTACCGGTCAACAAAAAGGGAGTCCAGTCTTTTATGGGGAAAGTTAACTTTGTGAGTAAATTTATTTATGATTTTGTAGGAATAATTAAGCCAATCACCCTGATGCTGAAAAAGGATCAATTTTTCAAATGGAAAAAATAAGTGAGAGAAGCCTTCGAGAGGGTAAAGAACGCTATTTCTTCAGCTCTTGTATTGGTAAATTCAGACTTGTCAAAAGACTTCATAATGTATTTTTTTAGTAGCAAGACAAGCATCACTAATTTTATGACTCAATAGGACGATGAAGGAAAGGGAGATCATCCGATAGCATTTCACTCCCGGACCTTGAAAGAATATGAGATGAACTATAACTTCATTGAGAGGCAAGAGTTCACAATTATAAAGCGATTCAAGAAGTTTTGACATCTTATATCTTGCAATAAGGTG